>MDKJ01087745.1:0-22741 GCA_005239525.1 Nicotiana knightiana | reverse complement strand
TCAATTCCTATATTACTTGTCGACCACGTACACTTGCGTGTGCATTGGGAAATTAACCAACAACTTTCACCAACTCGTCATCCTTCTCCTTCAGCTCATCACGATAGACCTGCAGATTGCCGCCCTCACAAAACCGCATGCGGAACTCCCGATACTTGCAGCGATCCTTGAAATATATGTTTTTTAGACTTACAAATATTTCCCTACGCTTCTCCTCTCTTAGGGAACTTTCAATCTCCAAAATTACAGTCTGCAAACACATACAAAAAAGAGTAAGGCACATAAAAATGCCCCTGCCAACAAAGGCAAAAAAGAAAAGGACAAAACACTAAGCACTCACTCGGAGATCGAGACCGGCTATGCTCCTCGATCAGGTGACGTCCCCCAGTTTTTTGAGGGTCTTACCCTCATTTTTAGAGAAAAGAGGGCCGAGGGCAGGGACCACGTCCTCCGTGTTCTTCAGCAAGTCGCGGTCCATAAGGACCGCAATGATCATCGTAGACCCCTCTAGCCTCATCTCAAGCTGGGTAAAACCCTCCTCCATCTTTTTCTGGTCGACCATATCAATGTTAGACCCTGACTCATCACCTTCATCGGCAATATTTTTACCCCTCTCATCGGTCGGTAAAGAATCATTAGCTATCGGCAAAGATGTCGATGCCTCCTCTCGCCTCGAAGCCTCGAAGGCATTATCAGTTGATCTCTCCACTTCGGCAACCACCGAAGGCATACCCACTTCGGCTGCCACCAACCTTGGGGACCCGGACTCCAGCTTGACATCGTCCCCGATAACTATGGTCACTGTCTCGCGCAAGGAGAAATTACCCGCCATCGAATCAATGGACCGGGTGACCCCACCACCAACATATACTGACCTTCTCTTGCGGGGCAGTAAGTCCCTCTCACTCAGGATATGTTCATTGTCTTCTTCTATAAGACAATGTAAATGAGAGGCTGAGGTCTCCACGGTCTCCATGGCCTCAGAAGGAATGAAACGAGGTGCAGCAGCAGGTGGGGTCGAGCTGTGTATAGAACTAGCAACTGTTCTAGGTAGGGTGGAAGACAAAGGCTCAACCGCTTTTCTTTTTTGGAACGACGGGGGAGGGAGCTCTCGCCCTCCTGGAAGATCCCCTGGCTGATCCTAGGGAAAACATAGGTAAAAGGGAAAGAATCAACAAGGTAAACAAAAAAGAATAACTTACCAGTCGGGGGTGGGGGGTGAGGGGTGTGGGGTGGGGACCGCCCAAACCTCTTGAAGAAACTCGGTCACTCAAGAATACATATGATGTGAGAAAGGAGCCAACCGACCTAACTAGGAATATCCTCGACCAAAGGAGGAGGCGAGGTCTTGGCTGTGTAAGAAAAGAACGAGAGGTCAGAATTCACAACTAAGAAAAACAAACCAAGTACCTACATGCAAGAGAGTGAGGTGCTTACGAGTGCAATTCCAAGATTTAGGGAAGTCGTCGACGTTTACCACCACGTCCTCAGTTCTGACGAAGAAAAAGTTGATCCAGAACTACCAGTTAGCCTTGTCGTCCATATTCACCACCAACTTGCCTCCTCGGTGGCGAAGGTTCAGCATCGTCCCCCTATAAAAGCTGGGCCGAACAGGTGCTCAGGTGTCAAAATATGATCTCGACCCTGGCTAACTCCATGAACTTTGTAAGAATCCTTATGAGCTTGTAGACATACAGAGCGAGCTGAGCTGGGAAAACACCGTAGAAGAGACAGAATTCCTCCGCCAGCGGGAGGAGAGGAAGAGCGTAGTCGATATGAAAGGGATATGCGTAGAACGCGCGATACACAGGATGGTGGTACTGCACCGCATCCCACCCAACAGGGAGAAACTCGACGTGATAAGGAATGATATATTTCTCATTAAGCTCTGATAAGGCAGCCTCCTTCATCACCGACTTAAAGGTCCCGGGTTCGGCTTCAGGCAATTTTGAAAAATAAGACCGTCATCGGGATTACGAGGAACTATCTCTTCCACTGTTGGGAAGCTTCCATCCTCAACGGTAGTGGGAACGTTCTCCACATGAGGAGGAAAAAAACCGCTAGAGGGATTGGGTCACTTCCCTCGCTGGACTCATAAGGTACATTAGACATATTTCCAACGAAAGAGAGGAAGGTATCAAACAACAGAGGATTAAAAAATAGTAAGAATCACTAGAACTAGGGGAAGGATGTGCAACAATGTAAAAGAAAGAAGAGGATATAGGGTTTCGATGCAGGAAGACTGTACAGTTTGGGATTACACCCTTACATCCCTATTTATAGGAATTCAGGTGTCAAAACCGAGAAATTGGCTCATCATTACCTGGCATCAAAATCGAAGTGGCAGGACCAATCAGGAGCCTCATGCAAAACGAAGCGATGCATCGGGAATACGCGTCATGATGACGCACGCGCTAGTGACGTCACCTTGATTCATGGACAACAAAACTCCAAAATTTGTGGCTCACGAAGGGCCACATTGCCAGCTCGCCTCAATCATCACGACCCGATCAACTTGTCCAATCGTTTCGACCGCAATGAATAGAATTCGCTCGTCAAGCCTGCTTGAGACCGACCTCAATAAGTAGAGGGACTAACTGTATGGGTCAAAATCAACCATGGAATATTTAATATAAGATATCATTAAATAAAGAATTATCGAGCTGTCATTAGTCGAGGTGGACCAGCAGCAGCGAGATTCATAGTCGAAGAGCCGACGAGAGCCATGGTCGAGATGTAGATAATGGTCGAGGTCGAGCACCGTTGATGAAGCTGTAACACCTAGTTCTTGAAATAGGATATTAAAGGAAATATTCTAAGAGATGTTCTCTGCACTTGTATTATTAAGGTTTGCTAAAAATATGTCTCATATAAATAGATAAGCGACAATGATATGAGGCATGTGCTACTCATTTGTAACAACAGACTTTGACAAAAGATTCTATCTCTCTCACACACATTGAGATACAAACACTACTTTTTCATCAAGATTCTTGACTATATTATTCCATATTTTTCCTTCAGATACGAGAATAATTCGAACATTCAAGGATTTGTCTGTCACTCATCATTGTCAGGAGGAACAACCATCTAGTTCATCCTTTATTGGGTGAATCACTCTTATTATTTACTTAAATTTCATTTATTGTTATTCATTGTATTAAATGCTTCATTATTGCATATTGTTATCACTTTTCTACCAGATCTATTTGACGTTAGTCACGCTTTCGGAAGTCACATCTAGAAATATTATTATTAACTAGATTCAACCCATCATCACATAAACTTAATTATTTTAACCAGAGTTTATTTTCAAACAAGAGTAATAATAATTCCCTTCAAAAGATATAACTGGTCCATAATTCTAATAGGAGTAAAAGAATAAGTGTTACCGTGGCGATTAATCATAAACTTTAATATAAATATGGCGATCCTAAAATACTAACTACAAATTGTTATAAATAATTATCAAATTGTGGATGTCCATAACTCCTATAGGAGTAGTACCCATTACTCTTCTCCATTATCTCCATAACTCTCACTACTCCAATATTTATGAAGTTATTATTGTAACTCTCATACCCCCCCCCCCACTGATCTTCCTACATGATCGTAAATGTTTAATATCATACTTATGATATTATTTTGTATACCTCTATGTAATACTATAAATAGAGAATTTGTACACACTTAAAAGCACTTGAAAAACACTTGATAAAATAAGAAAGTTCTCTCTTTCCTCTCTACATCTCTTGTCTATTTTCTTATTTTATATTGTTACTTTGAGCTTAGTTTCTTAATACATTATCAACATGAAGCTCTAATTTTTTATTTCAATTATCATCTTAAAGTAAGAAGATAACCAAGTCCATGGTTGAACTACAAAAATGTTGACTACCTAAAATCAGTTTCGTTGCCAGTGGAAGCTTAAGTATTTCATATGTGAATCAATTTGCTTCAATTGTCCAGGGAGTATTTTTTTCATTCTTCCTATAAATTCTTATTTTAATTAATATTTAGAATTTAAGATTTGGTATTGTTCATATTACACAAAATACAATATTATTTGTATAGGAAAATGAGTTGGTTGAATCAAGAAGAACCATATCCAATCTTGTGATTTGCCTATGTATTATACATGTCTATGGGCAGTCACTTTTTGACAATTGATGAAAAAGATACAGTGATGCAGGGAATTAGAATTAGAAATATGATATTCATAAAAAGAAAAAAAATGACAGTGTTGTAGATTAAAGGCGAGTAGCTTACGCTGCTAGTCATATTTGTTGTGACCTTCGCTCTAGTGTTATCTAAGGCTCCCCGTGATTTGAGGCTCAAGGGTGATGCACTATGGCCTATATGCCAAAGGTTAAGGATAATACAGTGGGTTTTATGTCCAAAGCACCATGAGGATAAGACATCGGGTTTTGAGTCTTGATGCTCCATGATTGTAAGAGTTGGGCTCGAGTCCCAACTCATTATGGCCTAACATGCCTTTATATGAGTAAGGCACTGGGTTTGTGTCCCAATGAAACATATTGATGATATAATAATGACTAAAGAAAAATATTGTATTTTTCATGAAAAGCATGAAGCTTGTCCCACTTGATTTGATCCATTCTGGAAGTGAATGTGGTAGCGGTGCATAATAAATCTAAATGAAGACAAGTGTATTACCAATGAATGTTGGCATGCCAAAGACCAAAATAATAATAGTCATCATTATGGTAATTGTAAAAGGAGAACAATAAGAGTTCTCACAATAATCTTTCAAAGGTAACGGAAAAGTGTATCAATGTGGTCTGTAAATATGAGGCACGTTCAGATGATTATGATCCATTATTTGAAAATGTGACTTGTGATAAGCATTTTAAATGCAAACTCATTCCTGAAAGTGAATGTGAAAATATATATGTGATACAAATTATGGATAAGAATGTGCTTATTCATGGTTGAATAAATACCACAACTCACCTCTAAGGGGGGTTTGAGAGAAAGAAAGATAATGAATATTACTGTGTGGTTACATGAATATATCATTGGTCGCGTACATATGGTACGCTAAGAATATTTTGTCATGCCTTATAAGAAGTTATTAAAGGGAAAATTAAAGCAAGAAATGATTTTCTTATGATGATTTTGACCATGACAATTATTATGATATGATGGTATGACAAAAGATCTTGTAGTACAAAATTAATTAAGAGCTCTAGAAGAACTAATTTGCAACTACCCAAATAGATAATTATTCTTGACAATGATATTGTAGTAAGCCTCAAAAGAAACTTTTTGAGTTTCAAACATATTCGGAAAAATAGTTGGCATTTGAGACTATAAATGAAAGGAAGATTGAATATCTTCATATTACTATAATCATGCCGGGTAAATATGAAAGGTTATTCTATTTTTCTTCTATTTTTACTACACAAGTATAAGCATAATGATAAAATCACATGCCACAAGTAATCTAGAGGTTTATTGAAATAAATATTAGTTGTCATGATTGGTTGGCCATCCCGGTTCAAGTATGATACGGAAAATTAATTGAGAATTCACATAGGCATATATTGAAGAAATGGAAGATTCTTCAAGAATTCTCTTATGCTGCTTATTCTAATGACATGCCAGTTAATGTTGGGATTCAATCCCTTGATTTCTAGAACGAATAAATAGTGATATATATATGGGCCCAGTCACCTACCGTGTGGACCAATTACATATTATATGGCTTTAATATATGCATTTATGGTCACATGTGCATTTGTTATCAACTTGCAATTTGGGGTTTTCAAGGTTTCTTGCTTAAATTATTAGAGCACAGTTCCAGAATGTAAATTATGACAATTTATCTTGATAATTTTGGTTTAAATCCAAGTTGATTTAGCACAAATTGTATGCCTTCAATTATAGCTAAACCATTGGTTATGAGAACAAACTCCCAAAAGGAAATTTGGTATGAGGTGTACACCTAGCCAACAAGTAGGTATCACAATTGGTTCAGAGTTAGGAAACAAATAATTTTCATCTAGACATATGAATGTGCTATATAATTTAATTATTCCACCACAATGCACAAATATGGGTCCCCAAATAAGGTTAGAGATATGTGTTGGTGATCCTAATATTAGGGGAGAAAATAGGTAACTAAAAAAGTGATACGTGGAATTATTATGAGTACATCTAGATCCTCGTACAAGAAAATGTGAACTTGAAGTTCAAGTGATAATTCATTTGCAAAATATTGCCAGGGGCATTTGCTGACCCAAAGCTAAATGTTATATTTCAGCTGCTAAATGCACCAAATAGAATAAAGTCCATGATGTACATAGTCAATAGAACGCATGAAATGTAATATACTAATCGTTTTCAAAGATAAAACTTCTGGAAGAAGAAGAGGAACAAATGATCAAAATGGTCATAATAAGGAAGCAAGTGCTCCAGAAGAGCAGCACGACATAACACTTCATAAGACCTCATGGGAGAGTCTTAGGTACCTGAAAATAATGAGATAAAGAGATCTCAATAAGTTATGTCTTTATTGGGTAACGATGGAACTGATCTAAAGTGATCATCGACGATGTTGTTGATATAATGTAGCACTCAATATTATTAATGTTGGTGAGGATTTTAAGCTCAAATCTGTCATGAAATTTAGACAGATAAATGATTGGCCACTTGAAAAATACGCAATGAAAATGACTTCACCTAAAAATGTGAAGTTGGACGGATAGTCCCAACAACTAAAGGTATAAATCCAGTATAGGTATAAATATGTTCTTGTGAGAAAAGATAAATACAAAATCAAGTTGATATACATAAAGACAATTTGTGGCACAAGAAGATTTCTAAATATCCTGGCATTGATTATGTAGAGAAATGTTCTCTTGTGGTGGATGCAGTCATTTTTGGTTTTGGTTTGGTAATACATTTGATATGTGACGAGCGCAAAATCGGCGTATAAACTTAGTCTCTCTAGTCGAATAGTATATTATAATATCGTATCCACAGGGATTGGAGTTAAACAATAGTTTCGTAGTTTATAACTTGATTACTATCCAAGATGATCAACAATTGAGATTTTTGTGATTTAAAACTATAATTAACTAAAAGTCTAAACTATTGGCTAATGACAATCGCAACGAGAGTAAACAGAGAAGATATCAATAGGGAGAAATAGGGTTTGATTGGATAGGTGTAAGATACTTGTCTGGGATTTAACTCTCGTCGATGCACTTCTAAGGTTCAAGTGATTCTCTAGAATTCACTCTATTATTAGTTCAAACGTTCAGTAGAAACTCCTCTCTCGATTAATTATCAACCTCACAATATGAATTAAGTTAAGCTCGGTGACGATATGCAAGAATTCATAGTGGATTGGTCCTTAAGAGAACCTCTTTCGGTTATCATCCTATCTAGGTCTAACTAATAATTCAACTAGACTCTTTCAATTACTAATAAGAATCAATGAATTCAAACAACAAGATAATGCAAAACATCACAAGTTATGCCTCTCTCGATTACATGAACTAGTGAATATATTTGCAACAATTAAAACATCCAAAATGATTCAATACATAAAAACTAGAGTTAATATCCACAAACAATTCTCAAAACACCAAATCCATCAATCCCTAAAGACAACTACTCCATATATATGGAGTAATCCATCACAAATAAGTTACGTTAAGGGAAAATATAAAATGATCCAAACTCTTGTCTTGAGTGAGGATGGAATGAAGAAATCCTCGTGCTCTTGCTTCTCCCACTTCTCCCTAGCCTCCTTAGGTCTTGATTATGTCAAAAGTCCAGAAAATACCATTTTTCTATGTATATATACCAAGTAGGGTCAGGCCAAAACAAACACACCTTCTCCTTTGCAAAATCTGACCTTTTCCGGAATAGGACGTGCACGACCACGCACCTGGGAGTGTCCTCATGCATATGGCCGCACCACTTTGGATGTTATTATGCCTCACATGCACAATTATTCTGGGTGGCTTCCTGCTCGATTCTCTGTCTCTCTCGTTGAATGCATGATTGATCCCTGAACTCGATCCCAACTTAATCCTTGGGCTTTTACTCAGGCCTCTCCTTCTCACCCTCATCTCCATACTCATCTCGAAAGTCACCGTCTCCTCACCCACTCTAAGCATGAGTTTTTATGTAAGTCTAATATTGCTCTGCCCGTCGCTAGGAATGATCTTCCTAAGATAAGGGGACCTCTTTGTTCTCCTCCATATTCACCACTATGAAATCTACAAGAAATACAAACTTATCTACCCTAACTAAGACATCTTCAACTATCCCCTCAGGTATCAAAGTTGTTTGGTCAGCCAGCTGCAAGGATATTGGTGCAGACCTTATTTCTCCAATTTCATTCTCCAGCTTCCTAGAAATAGATAAAGGCATTAAATTAATTGAGGAACCAGAATCACACAAAGACTTATCAAAATTAAGAGTGCCTAAAGAACAAGGTATAGTAAAACTACCTGAATCTCCACACTTTTAGGGGAGTTTGTTTTGCAAGATTGTTCTGCAATGTTCTCTGAGCTTGACCATTGAGGTCTCTTCTATATTCCTCTTCTTTGTAAGGATCTCCTTAAGGAATTTGGCATATCTTGGTATTTGTGAGAGCACTTTCGTGAATGAAAAGTTTACATTAACTTGTCTCAGTATCTCTAGACATTTCTCAAACCGCTTGTCCAACTTTTATCTATATAGATTTTGGGGAAAGGGTAGAGCAGGAATATGCTCGCTCTCATTAGATTCCTCCCTTCTCGAAGTTCCCTCCTTCTTCTTTTTCTCAGCTCCCTTCTTGCCTTCTTCTTCTTATCGACTGCATTTTCCAGCTTCTCCTCACTTTCTTTTTCAGGTACCACCTCTTTTTGGACTGGAGTTGGATCTGTCAAAACTTGCCAACTTTTCAAGCTCACAACATTCACAGTTTCTTTGGTATTCCTCTCAGTATCAGCTGGTAGAGTACCTGTGATTCTCTCACACAATACATTTGCAATTTGTCCCACTTGCTTCTCCAAGTTTCGCAAACCAGTGCCAAGTTCTTTGATAGCTGAACCATGAGCATCTAATCTGTCATCTGTCTTGAAACTTAAGGACATCATTAGATCTTATAACCTAGATTGAATTGGCCATTGAGGCTGAAACTGCAGCCTCGGCTGATTCACAAAACCAAGAGTTCCTTGTCCTTGAAATTGGGATTGTTTTGTTTCCATGCATTTGCAGTACCCCCAGGTGAACTCGATGAAAAACCGGGGTGCTTCTGACCCATTGCATTGAAGTTATAGTTCCCAACATCATTAACTTCCTCAATTGAGGCTTGACACTCATAAGTAGGGTATCCTATTCCACACATGTCACAAGCTGCGTGGGACTCACTATGTATTGAAGCTAAGGTTAGCTTCCTTATTTCCTCAACCATAGCATCAGGTTGTTCCTACATAGATGTGTTAGCATAAACTGGATGAACACCAGTTGATCTTCTTTTTTCTGCAATTTCTAAGGCCCACTGATTTTGTCACGACCCCAAAACCAACCCGGTCGTGATGGCGCCTATCGTGGAACTAGGCAAGCCTACACTCTTAACCAATTCGATTTATATCATAAAAATATTTAAATATTATCCGTTTTCATCAGAGGAAAACTGAAATAAAGGATAAAATCAAACCCAAAATACTGTAATAAAAGAGAAATCCCAAAATTTGGTGTCACTAAGTCATGAGCCATACTACAACTCTGCCAAAATACATCAAGACAACGTTTATCTGAGAAATAACTAACAAAATACACAAGGGAGGATAGGGAAGGAGAAAGGCGGGTCTGCGATCGCCATGCAGCTACCTCGCACTCTCCGAAGATGAACCGCATCAACGATCAACTGGCACTATCTTGACCTGAGATACCTGAATCTGCACGCAAGGTGCAGGAGGTAACGTGAGTACACCAACTCAGTAAGTAACAAGCACAAATTGTGGGCTGAGAGGCAATGACAGACTAAACCTCAACATTTATAACATGATCAATGTACAGAAATTTAGGCATGCTTTCAGTTAACTAGAAAGATCAAAGTGAATAGGACAAGTACAGTTTAACATATATAACTCAACGTAGTTTACATGCCAATGCATCAACTGTATGAAATGTACAATGTGCTCCCACTCTCAAATGCTCGTCCAGTCAGTACTGTATATGGCTCGCCTGGCCCAAGGAAGATTAATCCCAGATATATACACACATCTGACAGAAGTCACTCAGTACTGAGGAAGGCCAATCCAGTCCTATGGAGAAGATCCATCTCCAGATAATGATAAACCTCACAACCACTCGGTACTGTATATGTGGCTCAACGGCCCAGGGAAGATCCATCCCAATATACGTATACACATCACTGACATCAGTCGCTCAGTACCGAGGAAACAGGATAATCCAGCCTTTTTGCGAAGATCTATCTCCAAATATAATCACTTCGGACAAGATCCATGTCCAGGGAAGATCCATCCCTCAAATATCACTGCGCTCACTGGGCATGTGTTACAAACTCCGGAGGGGCTCCTACATCCCAAGCGCTAACATAAGCCAGATCCAGGCATAAATCAATATAACATGATGCGGCGTGCAGCTCGATCCCATAACTTCGCTCAATATCAGGATCTCGGCCTCACTTAGTCATCACTCTCCACTCTCTATCACATGGGATCACAATGCATGAACTAGCCCGAATCAATGATATAATGTGCAAAATAACAATTACCGAGACTGAGACATGATATGATATTCAATGACAGGACTGAATATATAATATCAATGAAACACATGAGATGACAACAATAAACGACCACTAGGGTCTCAACAACATCGGCGTGAAGCCTTAACATAATATCTAGCATTATTTCTAGCGTGTTCGCATTAAGACGACAACTCGGGTCTCAACAGTATCGGCGTGAAGCCTTAACATAGTATTTAGCATGATTTCTAGCATGTTTTCAATAATCACATTGATAGAAGCACAAATATCAACAAGAAGGAACAACTAAAAGGTGCCATAGGATGAACTAGGTCACAAGTCTCACGGTACACGCCCACATGCCTATCTTTTGGCATGTGTGTCACCCAATTCTAATCACATAACACATAGTTCGGGGTTTCAAACCCTCAGAACCAAGTTTGAAAGCGTTACTAACCTCAATCAAGCCAAAACTCTACTCCGCAATGCCCTTGGCCCTCAACTTGGCTGCAAATCGCCCCGAATCTAACAAAATCAGTATTATATACTTAATATATGCTAAAGGAACGAAGACCACATCAAAATTATCAAATTACATCACAGATCCCAAAACTGACCAAACCCGACTTCCCAGCTCACCTCTCTGAATCCGACAAAAATTACAAAACTGAAATCCTTATTCACTCACGAGTCTATACATACCAAATTCATCAAAATCTGATCACATATGACCCGTCAAATCCCCAAATCAAACCTTCAAATTTCCAAGCCCTAACCCCTCAATTTTTACCTTTAAATTCCACAAATTTCATGCTTAATTAACTGAAAATCACCATAAAATCGAGTATTAGGCTCAAGTAACTTACCTCACTGATAATCCTTGGATCTCTCCTAAAAAATCACCCCAAAAGCTCCAAACCCATCTTCAAAATTGGTGGAAATAAGAGAAATTCGCGAAGGGACCTTTTTATACATCCTACCCAACACTTTCGCACCTGCGGGACCGCAACTGCGGTCCAAACGCCGCATCTGCGCAATTCACTTGAATCCCCTGCTTCCGCATCTGCGCCCCAAGCCTCCGACCTACGGGCTCGCAGATGCGGTCCATCTTCCGCTCCTGTGATCTTTCTCTTCTTCTGCAGTCCGTATCCGCTTCTGCGAACCTCGCACCTGCGGTCCCCAATCCGAAGGTGCGGAATTAACAGAAGCAACAACTTCAGCTGCTCAAACAAATTTCCAAACTCTCCGATGGCCATCCGAAATCATCCCGAGCCCCTCGGGTCATCAAACAAATATACCAACACATCATATATCCCTATACAAACTTAGTCGAACCTTCGGAACACCCAAAACAATACCAAAACATCGAATTAACCCCGAATTCAAGCCTAAAGATTTCTAAACTTCTAAAAATTCACCAATGATGCCGAAACCAACCAAACCACGTCCGAATGACCTGAAATTTTGCACACACATCACAAACAACACTACAAACCTATTCCAACTTCCGGAATTCCATTTTGACCCCGATAGCTAATTTTCCACTGCCGACCAAAAATCGCCAAAGCTCTAATTTCGCCAATTCAAACCTAATTCTACCACGAACCTCTTAATCAAATTCCGAACACGCTCCTAAGCCCCAAATCACCTAACGAAGCTATCCGAACCATAAAAATCCAATTCCGAGATCATCTACCTATAAGTCAACTTCCAGTTGACTTTTCCCAATAATTAACCAACTTAAGAGACTAAGTGTCTCATTTATCTCCACAACCACTCCGAACCCGAATCAGTCAACTTAACACAACATAAAAGAGCAGAAACACACAAAATGAAGCAGAAATGGAGGAATCGAGGCTATAACTCTCGGAATGACACGTTCGTCCTCGAATTTACTAAGAGTTGTTCCAAAAGCCATCAAATCACCGAATAACCTTACCACACACATACTCGGGGGTGATCCCACGTCACCCTGTCTCGCATAGATCTGATAACACAACACATCTGAAATTTCTTCATCCAACCTACCCCATAAGCCTTAGAATCCAATTTCCACATCCGAACTTTTCTATAAGGTCAGAATCACGCATCCACAGACTGTATAAGTATGAACAAGTTGTATCCAACCATAGACATAACTCAAGACGAAATCACATGATATCCCACATAACTCAAACACCTGTAGCGATAATTCCGAATCACAGCAGCTGCTCAAGCAACCCAATGTCGGTAATAACCCTATTATCAAATAGAGACCCGTTGTAACACCTTCATATACAGCCAATGATGAAAGAAACACACAGAAACCCATAATCATTTGTAAGATCAACAAGTGGTGGAACTCCCTCTCTTCGACAGGAAAAATAGCAAAATCTCTAAGCCGATCAGCATCAATATCCTCCCAAATATACCGCAACCAGATCTGGAAGTACCCATTCTAGGTCCAATGACCTCATCTCATCTACCACAACCACTCTAAAGACATGACATATCCATACGACTTAAGGCCACAACCCGTGCAAATCCGCGCACCAATATGCAACAAGCCAAGTGTACTCAAACATAGAAAATTACTCAAGCGAGAGAACCGTCCCGCAAGATCAACGGGTTTCACCACAACATAATGCTAAAACTCTTCACACACCATAGAACCAAACACACGAATCCAACACGCAAGGATCATAACTCAACATAACTTCTCCACAATGTGCGACCCTATCCAAGCGTTGGTCCATATTATATACCTTTGGCTCCAAAATCAACAACCACGCAAAACCCGACATCAAGTACTCTAAGTGCATCACTATAACCACGAAGAATCGGACGATACAATGCCACACGAACCCGAAAGAACATAACCAACACGTCTCAACCCTGCAATACACAATTACTTACCTTACTCAAATATCGCTATAAAACCACAATAGAACCACAACATGTGTGCCTAAAACCAACGAATCGTAGCTCCCCATAACGGGGAAGAGTAACTCATAAATCATCCCAGAAAATAGATAAGCCTAACAACAACTAACTGACACCCCTACCAATAGCACTAAGGAGACAATCAATCCGACTCGGTGCAAAACACCTATCCGTATTGGTCTTACTAATGAACCCCAAATCAATTCAGTCATACCTAATCGTCAAATGAATCTTCGAAGGTCCACAATAATAGTACCACCCACCGGGGGTGGACACATGAAAGGATGTAACTAAATACTCACGGGGCATATCCAGAAAATGGGCAAAAATATGTTGAAACATATGAATATGAGGAACTGGTATCAAATAAAGGCTCTCTGGGTGACAGACTGAAACAATACCTGTGATCATGGCATCTGAGACCATAGCATCTGCACTGGCTGGAAGTGCATAAAATTGGGTCGGATCACCACCAGATCGACCTCCCCCTCTAGGGAGACCCCTAACTGCCTGACCCCCACCCCTAGCTGTCTGGGCGGGTGATGAAGTGACTGCTGCCGAAACTGATGGCTGACTCCTCTGTTGAGATGGACCTCCCCTAAGACAGGGACAAATCCTCTTGATATGAATCGGATCTCCACACTCAAAGAAACCCCTCTCGGCGAATGGCGGTGGGGACTGAAGGGAACCCCTAGCACCAGGATAACTAGTGAAAGAGCCTGACATGGAAGAGCCCTGGACTAACAGTGCACTGGATGAACTTTGGATTGGGAAGGCACTGAATGATGGGTTCCCTTGATGAGATTTGTGAGGACCTTGACCAGATGATCCACCACAATGACCTGAGCGATCTGACTGAGCCTGCCTGAATGGACGACCTCTGTCGTGCTGGAACTGTCCTCCTAGAAGGACACCACCAAAACTACTAGATCTCCGAGGCCTCTTTGACTCCCTCTCATCTCGCTCCTGGTGACGAACTGACTCAATCTCTCGAGAAATATCAACATCCTGCTCAAAAATAGCATCTGATACTCTTTCTGGTCATAGGATTCCGAAGCTAATAGGTGAGGCCATCCATGAACCTCCTAATCCTCTCTCTCTCTGAAGGAACCAACCAAATCGCATGACGGGCTAGCTCTGAAAGCCTTATCTCATACTGTGTCATAGTCATATCATCCTGGCGCAACTGCTCAAACTACCTGCGCAGCTCCTCTTTGCGAGACTATGGTACATACTTTTCTAAGAATAGAGTGGAAAACTGCTGCCAGGTAAGGGGCGCTGCACCAACAGGCCTACGCCTCTCATAAGCCTCCCACCAAGTAAAGGTATCTCTTGAAAACTGGAAGGTAGTGAACGAGACCCCACTGGTCTCCAATATACTCGTTGTATGCAAAATCCTCTGACACCTGTCTAAGAAACCCTGGGCGTCCTCGCCCTCTGTGCCGCTGAAAGTCGGAGGCTGAAGTCTACCAAACCTCTCCAACCTACATTTATCATCGTCAGTCATGACTGGAATCACATAATCCTGAACAGGTGCAACCGGCTGGGCTGGGGCTGCCCCTGGTGTCTGAAGTCCCTGAACAACCTGCTCGGGGGTACGAGAGGCGGGAGTCTGACTGCCTCCCCTGGCCTGAGGAGTAGCTATTGAAGTAGAAATAATGAGCGCCCGAGCAAGAATGGTGCATGCAGTCAAAATCTGGGCCAAGGTCTCCTGAATACCCGAAATAACAATAGGCACCGCTGGTGCCTGAGCCGGTCCCACTGGAACATCTGTGGCTGGGACCTGACCTGGAATAACTAGAGGGTCCATAGGTACTGCCCCGGCAGCTGCGCGGGCTACACCCCTCCCTCTACCACGGCCTCGACCTCTCAAGGGCCCAATTGGTGGCTGACCTTACTGACCGGTAGCACGTGTCCTCACCATCTGTGAGAGAATGAAACAACAGAATTTTAGTTACCAGAACCGACAGATTCGTATGACAAGAATTCAAGAATGTGAGATTTCCTAAGGGTTCTACATTATCTCGAAGATAAGTACAGACGTCTCCGTGCCAATCCACAAGACTCTACTAAACCTGCTCATGACTTGTGAGACCTATGTAACCTAGGCTCTGATTCACACTTGTCACGACCCCAAAACCAACCCGGTCTTGATGGCGCCTATCATGGAACTAGGAAAGCCTACACTCTTAACCAATTCGATTTCTATCATAACAATATTTAAATATTAACTATTTTTATTAGAGGAAAACTGAAATAAAGGATAAAATCAAACCCAAAATATTGTAATAAAAGAGAAATCCCAAAATCTGGTTAAGTCATGAGCCATACTACAACTGTGCCAAAATACATCAAGACAACGTTTGTCTGAGAAATAACTAACAAAATACACAAGGGAGGATAAGGAAGGAGAAAGGTGGGTCTGCGATCGCCAAGAAACTACCTCACACTCTCGTAAGATGAACCTCAACAACGATAAACAAGCACTATCGTGACCTGAGATACTGTGAGTACACCAACTCAGTAAGTAACAAGCCCAAACTGTGGGATGAAAGGTAGTGACGGACTAAACCTCAACATTTATAACATGATCAATGTACATAAATTTAGGCATGATTTCAGTTAACTAGATAGCTCAAAGTGAATAGGACAAGTACAATTTATCATATATAACTCAACGTAGTTTACATGCCAATGCATCAACTGTATGAAATGCACAATGTGCTCCCACTCTCAAATGCTCGTCCAGTCAGTATTGTATATGGCTCGCCTAGCCCAGGGAAGATCCATCCTAGAATATATACACACATCTGACAGAAGTCACTCAGTACTGAGGAAGGGCAATCCAGTCCTATGGAGAAGATCTATCTCCAGATAATGATAAACCTCACAACCACTCGGTACTGTATATGTGGCTCAATGGCCCAGGGAAGATCCATCCCAATATACGTATACACATCACTGACATCAGTCGCTCAGTACCGAGGAAACAGGATAATCCAGCCTTTTTGAGAAGATCTATCTCCAAATATAATCACTTCGGACAAGATCCATGTCCAGGGAAGATCCATCCCTCAAATATCACTGCGCTCACTGGGCATGTGTTACAGACTCCGGAGGGGCTCCTACATCCCAAGCGCTAACATAAGCCAGATCCAGGCATAAATCAATATAACATGATGCGGCGTGCAGCTCGATCCCATAACTTCGCTCAATATCAGGATCTCGGCCTCACTTAGTCATCACTCTCCACTCTCTATCACATGGGATCACAATGCATGAACTAGCCCGAATCAATGATATAATGTGCAAAATAACAATTACCGAGACTGAGACATGATATGATATTCAATGACAGGACTTAATATATAATATCAATGAAACATATGAGATGACAACAATAAACGACCACTAGGGTCTCAACAACATCGGCGTGAAGCCTTAACATAATATCTAGCATTATTTCTAGCGTGTTCGCATTAAGACGACAACTCGGGTCTCAACAGTATCGGCGTGAAGCCTTAACATAGTATTTAGCATGATTTCTAGCATGTTTTCAATAATCACATTGATAGAAGCACAAATATCAACAAGAAGGAACAACTAAAAGGTGCCATAGGATGAACTAGGTCACAAGTCTCACGGTACATGCCCACATGCCTATCTTTTGGCATGTGTGTCACCCAATTCTAATCACATAACACATAGTTCGGGGTTTCAAACCCTCAGAACCAAGTTTGGAAGCGTTACTTACCTCAATCAAGCCAAAACTCTACTTCGCAATGCCCTTGCCGCTCAACTCGGCCACAAATCACCCCGAATCTAACCAAAATCAGTATTATATCATTAATATATGCTAAAGGAATGAAGCCCACATCAAAATTATCAAATTACATCATAAATCCCGAAATTGACCAACTCGGGCCCACGTCTCGGAATCCGACAAAAATTACAAAACTGAAATCCTTATTCACTCACGAGCCTATACATACCAAATTCATCTAAATACGATCACATATGACCCCTCAAATCCCCAAATCAAACCTTAAGATTTCCAAGCCCTAACCCCTCAATTTTTACCATTAAATTCCACAAATTTCATGCTTAATTAACTGAAAATCACCACAGAATCGAGTATTAGGCTCAAGTAACTTACCTCACTGATAACCCTTGAATTTCTCCTCAAAAATCACCCCAAAAGCTCAAAACCCGTCTTCAAAAAATGGTGGAAATAAGAGAAATTCGCGAAGGGGCCTTTTTATACATTCTGCCCAGCACTTTTGCACCTGCGGGACCGCAACTGCGGTCCAAACACCGCATCTGCACAATTCACTTAAATCCCCCGCTTCCGCATCTACGCCCCAAGCCTCGCACCTGCGGGCTCGCAGATGCAGTCCAACTTGCGCTCCTGCGATCTTTCTCCGCTTCTGAGGTCCATATCCGCTTCTACGGACCTCGCACCTACGGTCCCCAATCCGCAAGTGCGGAATTAACATAAGCAGGAGCTTCAGCTGCTTAAACAAATTCCGAAACTCTCCGATGGCCATCCGAAATCATCCCGAGCCCCTCGGGGCCTCAACCAAATATACCAACATATCATATATCCCTATACAAACTTAGTCGAACCTTCGGAACATCCAAAAAACACCAAAACACCGAATTAACCCCGAATTCAAGCCTAAGGATTTCTAAACTTCCAAAAATTCACCAACGATTCGAAAACAAACCAAAACACATCCGAATGACCTGAAATTTTGCACACACATCACAAACGACACTGCGAACCTATTCAGCCTTCCGGAATTCTATTTCGACCCCGATAGCTAATTTTCCACTGCCGACCAAAAATCGCCAAAAATCTAATTTCGCCAATTCAATCCTTATTCTACCACGAACCTCCGAATCATATTCTGAACACGCTCCTAAGCCCCAAATCACCTAACGAAGCTATTCAAACCATAAAACCCAATTCCTAGGTCATCTACCTATAAGTCAACTTTCGGTTGACTTTTCCCACTAATTAACCAACTTAAGAGACTAAGTGTCTCATTTCTCTCCACAACCACTCCGAACCCAAACCAATCAACCTAACACAACATTAAAGAGCCGAACAACAAAAAATGAAGAAGAAATGGGGGAAACGGGGCTATAACTCTTGGAACGACCGGCCGGGTCGTTACATATTTGCATTCTCAGATAACTCATCTAGAATTGTGACTATCTCCTCTAGAGTGTTCTTCATCAACGGGCCTCCAACTGCATTAATCAATGTTCTACGTGAGGCCTGTCTCAACCCATCCCAAAAATCCTGGAGTTGCATCCAGAGTTTAATTCTGCTATGTTGACACTTTCTCACTATCTCCTTAAACCTCTCCCAAGCTTCAAGCAGTTTCAGTCTCATTCTAGCAAAAACAATGGATTTCTCTTCTAAACTTGCCCGTCTTAGTTGATGAGAAATATTTGTCAAGAAATTTTCTTGTCATCTCATCCCATGTTCTAATCGATCCATTAGGCAAGCTTCATAGCTAATGCTTTGCATCGTATTTGAGAGTGAAGGGGAATGCCCTTAAGTAAACTGCATCTTGTGACACACCATTATTTTGAAGGTGTTCAGAATCTCCTCGAAGTCCATCATATGATTGTTTGGATCTTCGTTCATCTTTTCTCTGAAAACAACTGTTTTGAAGGGTTTGGAGCAACCCCTAATTTAACTCAAAATTATTAGGCCATACTTGATAAGCCTTGGTTGTATACTGGTCTAGCATAATCGCCAAGTGGTCTCCCAACACTGGGAGCTATATTTCCGAATCGAACTGCACCCAAAGGTATATTGTGAGCAATTCTCCGAGCCCTCTCCTCTTCATAGACGAGTTGTGCATTTTGAAGAGTTGTCCCTTCAGCATCTCGTGCAACTTTTTCTCTTTGATGGGCTACCTCTCTTGCAGCCAAATCAACATTATCCTCATCTCCCGCCATAATTTCTTTGGTTGTGGATTTCCCAACCATCTCTGTATTCTTAGAGAGATTTCTTTCCTTCCTCAACTATCACAATTTTTTCTCGATTTTTGGTTCGTATAGGAGCACTTCCTTCCCAGAGGATCGTGTCATGCACCAATCTAACCTGCAGCATGCGCATAGTCCAGGAACATCAAACGTAAAAAGAAAAAAATATAATAAAAAGAAAAATTCCTGAATTAGCGCTACAAACTATTTCAAGCACTATTAACTTTCAATCCCGGGCAACTGTGCCAAAAATTTGACGAGTGCAAAACCGGCATATAAACTTAGGCTCGCTAGTAGAATATAGTATATTATAATATCGTATCCACAGGGATTGGAGTTAAACAGTACTTTCATAGTTTATAGCTTGATTGCTATCCAAGATGATCAACAATTGTGATTTTTGTGATTTAAAACTAAAATTAACTAAAAGTCTAAACTATTGGCTAATGACAATCGCAACGAGAGTAAACAAAGAAGATATCAATGGGGAGAAATAGGGGTTGATTGGATAGGTGTAAGATACTTTTCTGGGATTTCACTCTCGTCGATGCACTTCTAAGGTTCAAGTAATTCTCTCGAATTCACTCTATTATTAATTCAAACGTTCAGTAGAAACTCCTCTCTCGACTAAGTATCAACCTCACAATATGAATTAAGTTAAGCTCGGTGAAGATATATAAGAATTCGTAGAGGATTGGTCTTTAGGAGAACCTCTTTCAATTATCCTCCTAACTAGGTCTAACCAATAATTCAACTAGCCTCTTTCGATTACTAAGAAGAATCAATGAATTCAACCAATAAGATAATGCAAAACATCACAAGTTATGCCTCTCTCGGTTACATGAACTAGTGAATATAGATGCAATAATTAAAACATCCAAAATGGTTCGATACATAAAAACTAGAGTTAATATCCACAAATAATTCTCAAAACACCAAATCCATCAATTCCTAAAGAGAACTACTCCATAGATATGGAGTAATTCATCACAAATAAGTTTACGTTAAAGGAAAAAATAAAACAATCCAAACTCTAGTCTTGAGTGAGGATGGAACGATGAAATCCTTGTGCTCTTGCTTCTCCCTCTTCTCCTTAGCCTCCTTAGGTCTAGATTATGTCAAAAGTCCAGAAAATACCATTTTCCCATATATATATATACCAAGTAGGGTCAAGCCCAAACGAACACACCTTCTCCTTCACAAAATATGGCTCTTTTCGGATTAGGCCGCACGCCTGGGAGTGTGCTCGCACATATGGCCGCGCATTTTGGATGGTATTCTTCCTCACATGCGCGCCCAGTTCGTGCTCGCGCACCTGGGTGGCGTCCTGCTCGATTCTTTGTTTCTCTCGTTGAATGTGCGGTTGTCCGTTGATCCCCGACCTCGATCCCAACTTAATCCTTGGGCTTCTACTCAGACTTTAAATCTCTAATAAGCTTGAATTCATGCCATAACATCTACATAGCTCGGAATCACTCCTACAAGGCATAAAACACACAATTAGTGTAAAACACTAGCGATTAAAGCTCAAACTCAATTAAAGTGCAGTGAATTAGAGTGCGATATCAACTAAAACATGAGATTATATCCTACCATCAGCACCCCACACTTAAACCATTGCTCTTCCTCGAGCAATCAAACTACACTTTATAAAGACACGACCTTTTTAAACAACTCTTATAACTCATCATACCAAGAATATTTAAAATAGATTAAACACAATCGTGTAACATCCTAACCTCAACATTAGACTCAAAAGTACCACACATTATTTATAATCCGCTCACTTACTCTAACACAGAGGTCAATCATTACCTTTACTTCATGAATCACGGTCCCTCACACAACATTGAGAGTATTACCACCCATAATAGACATTAAGAACAACTAAGACTCAAGATAGAAAGAATTCACTCACTCACAAAAATAACATTCATATGCCACGTAGTGTACTACTCAACTAATCGAGCTCATTCAGTCAAAGATCAAGTAGGACTTCATCTGGTTGTAATGTAGGTTGCGGGACATGTAGGATACATTTAGATATAAGAGTGACTATGCCTCCCTAAGCACTTTAATACATACATTTCATTGTTCAAAACCCCACACTTATGTCAAACCATAACTCCACCTTCACATCAATATACATTAACCCACAATTCTTTAGGCACAGTTACATCAAGATTTACCTCTATCAACGAACATGTTTCACAATAATACACTTAGCCTTTGTTTCTTCTTCTGTTTTTTTTTCAAGTGGCACTTTTTTTTTAACAGACTGCACTTTTCTCCTTATTTTATTAGTTCCACACAAAAGCCAAATCAATCACCCCACACTTCAACTTTTGCAAAGTTCATAACAATTTTAAGTGCTCATGAGAGGTATTCAACAATTTATTTGATTGAAAATTTGGTGGATCTGTTCAATGAATCATTACCAACCCCAACATTTGAGAAGCTGGTACACGAGATTGAAATGCGTCATTTCTGAAAAGTACAGTGATGTTTTCATCAGGGGGAGTAAGATACACGTTGCACGATTTTTTCCTTAGCTAAGGTTTTATCCCACTGGGTTTTCCGAGCAAGGCTTTGACAAGGTAGCAAACAATGCGTATTACAAGATATGTGTATTCTTTTTCCTTCACTAATTTTTTTTCCACATGGTTTTTTATTAGTAAGGTTTTAATGAGTGTCACTGTCACGACCCAAAATCCTAACATAGGTCGTGATGGAGCCCAACAGCGGGGTCATGCAAGCCGACTCTCAATTTACTAAAGGTTCCTTCTTATTAGATTAAACACTTTAAAATATACCCAGTTTTTAAAACTTAAAACATGATTTGACAAGGATAAATAACCAGTTCTAATAAAAAACAGTTATGAAGAGGCGTGAGCCAATATATGTACAAACCCGAAATCCATAACAACTATCACGTGTGTGCCAGGAACTAGTGTCACAAGTCCTACTGGCATACTAACAGAATATATAAAAGATATAATTTACGGTCCTACTGTATGAAGGAAATAGATGGGAAATAAGCAAAAGAAAACCCCATGGTGCTGCCGGAGATCGCCAGGA
>ML408329.1:50790-76486 GCA_005239525.1 Nicotiana knightiana | reverse complement strand
TATTACTTGTCGACCACGTACACTTGCGTGTGCATTGGGAAATCAACCAACAAGTTTTTGGCAGAAGCTCCACGAGCAGGAAACCCTGTCAAAAGGAAAGGGTTAAATAATGCTCAAAGGAATAAACATGTACAAACAAAAACTTCACTTACCATGAGTCTTAACTCTCCAACCAAACCTCTCAGAGAGGTACTTCCATGAACGTTCTTCCAATGGAGCGATTAACAAAAGATTTTCTACCCAATCTCTGAAACCGTAGACATTCTCGACGGTTCTCATGATTGCTGCAAAAAGAAGAAACAACTACGGTATTGATAAAATATCTAAAGCAAAAAAGCAAGGAATATGAGCAAAAATGTACTCACGTGCAAGATTCCACTTCTCAGGGAAGGGAAGATTCTCTTCACCTACTAAACCAGCAGTAGGAACAGCAACATACCGAACAAACCAACCTCGATCCTTATCATCTTCAGAAGTCACTAACACCCTTTTACTCCTAGCAGCTGGGTAAAAATTCCCTGACGGAACAATATTGGGGAATAGAGGTGAATAAGATGATGAAAGGTAAAGGGTATCGAAACTAAGGTATCCAAATATCTAAGACATGCAACAACTCGCCATACAAGAGGACCGACTTGTCCCAAGAAAGTTTTGAAAAATCGACAAAACTCAATGATTACTGGGTAGATGGGAGGCTTGAACCCTAATGTAAAGGTATAAGTATAAACAAAAGAATGCCCCGTCTTGTAAGACGTTATTCTTTGATTACTATTGGAACGATTATAGGAAAATCGGAACTCCAATAAAAGTCTCTGCGTATAAGAGGAATTAAACCTTCAGTGAGTTGGTAGGGTACTTGTCAACACTATCAAGAGACGACAATGAAGAAACCTGATCTCTAAGGGACTGACTATCCCTAGCAAAGGTGAACTCCGCAGGTACTATTTCATCGACCCTCGGTTCGCGCAAAGGTTCGTGACGTTCTTTTCCTTTGGACGAAGATCTAGAAGCCCTAGCCCTCAGAGAAGTTAAAGACCTAGAAGAAGGAGGAGAAGTAATTTGATAAGAGGAAGAACCCCTTGAAGGAGTAGAACCTAAACTCCTCAACCTGCCGCCTCTCCTACTCTGTGTTGGAGCAGAAGAGGGAGTCAAATCATCTACGTTTATGACTCTCTTAGATTGGTTTGAAGAAGACATATCTACAAAGACAAGGAAAAAGTTATTTACAAATAAAGTTTGAAAGTTAGAAGTTTTTCATGAAAGAAAAGAAAAGGGGTATTTATACTCGAAGACAACCGTAAAAAATGGGGAAAAAACAATGATGTGAAATCCATAATTGAAGATGTCACTTCGTGACTGATGCAGCCGCAAAAAGCCTTAAAAGGAGCTGAACAATTGCAAAACCAACCCGAAAATTCCACGTGGCATAAGCATTAAATGGAAGTGACAAGCGACGCCCACGTTCAAAAAAAGATGCAATGATTCGAGTAAAGCGGCGGCAAAATATTCCCGCCATAAATGAGTATCCGCTTACCAAATATTAATTGATAAATATATGGTAAGTGGGGGGACTATCTGTATTTGTAAAAAAGAGCTTCACACGTGTAATAAATCTTGATGACTCAACAGTCTACGTGGAGCAATGAAGACATGACAGCTGGACGGGACTATATGAAGAGGTATGAGGCAAAGAGGCACGGCAAATCACACCCACGGGTTAATTAGCTATGGAAGTCTCAACCTGATTGAGAAGATGAAGAGACACGGTCAAAATGTATCTGGGCGGAATAAAGGGCAGATTCAGAGATCTTCAAATTAGTGATCAACACTTTACACAACATTCACGCAATAGTTACGCTTGCTCATTGTAACGTGACATTAATGTCATAATTAGTCATTAATGCTCAATCACTGAAAAGGCAGACGTTATATTAGGAAATTCCCTATATAAGGGAGTAAAATATAACCTGTAAAGATCATCCGAACTACTATTGCAATACACTTTACTTTTTGTGCATCTCATTGATTTTACTTTATTTTAATTACTTACAATAACCAGTCTTGCCTTGGTTATCAGAAACTCGTGATCATCCTAAAAATAGCTTTGGTCAAAGGATTTAATTCTTTAGTTAAACAACTACTATGTGTAATCTTTATGCTTTCTCAATGATGTAAATTGAANAAATGGACGGAGAAGTCTGGCCAAAGCCAATCAATTCAGATGCAGTCAAACGCTACTATGTGTAATCTTTATGCTTTCTCAATGATGTAAATTGAACTACGCCTGACCTGATTCCCATTTAAGAGGGGATACGTAGGCAGCCCTATGGGTTCGGTCACAATTCAATAAAAAATTCATTTTTTCCCGCAATTGGAAATTGGGGCAGAATTTTGAGGAGGATTCTCAAAATTCTGAAGCAAGTTCAGTCAATCGTCGTACGAGAAACAACCAGAAGCATTCATCTATCCAACTGGGGCAGAATTTTGAGGAGGACCCTTATAAATTCTGAAGCAAGATCAGCCAATCACCGCACGAGCAAAAGTCAGAGACATTCACCTATCAAACTGGGGCAGAATTTTGAGAAGGACCCTCAAAATTCCGTAGCAGGAGAGGTTGCAATGTCCTGAGCCGTGTCACGGTCGTCGGTTCATCCCAAAATTATTTTTTAATTATACATTATGCTTTTACAAAATCATGCATGTTTGTTTTTGAAACAACTTTGTTTAGCAACGCTACCCCAATAATACAGACAGTATCATCAGATCGAGCCCAGCAAGTCAAGAAAAGCCAGCGGGGATACGAACTAACCCCCCCGTTTATAGAACTCACGATCTTTCTTTGGTTGCAGGCACTAAGGTTGCAAAATCCCTAAACGAACTGTCCGCCCAGGGGACAAACGTTGTCCAAAATACGACTCTCAAAACTGCTGCACTTGCCGACGTTCGCACATGCCTCAATGCTCCGCAGTCACAATGCTCTCAATAATCACAATGCCGCAATTCATCACCAGCTAAGAATTCCTACTGTCATTTTATTTCTTGCATAAGGCTACCATTCTGCCTTCCGAGGTTAAGCTCTACCTCCATCTACATCATTGCATAAGGCTACCATTCTGCCTTCCGAGACTAAACGTTGTCTCCATCTGCATTTGCATCTTTGCATAAGGCTACCATTCTGCCTTCCGAGGTTAAGCTCTACCTCCATCTACATCATTGCATAAGGCTACCATTCTGCCTTCCGAGACTAAACGTTGTCTCCATCTGCGTTTGCATCATTGCATAAGGCTACTATTCTGCCTTCCGAGGTTAAGCTCTACCTCCATCTACATCATTGCATAAGGCTACCATTCCGCCTTCCGAGACTAAGCGTTGTCTCCATCTGCATTTGCATCTTTGCATAAGGCTACCATTCTGCCTTTCGAGGTTAAGCTCTACCTCCATCTAAATCATTGCATAAGGCTACCATTCTGCCTTCCGAGACTAACCGTTGTCTCCATCTGCATTGCATAAGGCTACCATTCTGCCTTCCGAGGCTAAGCTCTGCCTCCAATTTACCTTTTGAGACTACCGTTGTCTCAAGCACTATTTACTTCGCTTTCCTTTCGGGCTAAGCTCTTTCCTTTTATTCGCAAGACTAAGCTCTATCTCGTCAGCATCATTCTATTGCATCTGCATGGGCTGAAATATCGCCAACTCATCCAAAGACGTCATCATTCGGAGGCATCATTTTCATGGCCCGAGAACACCATGCCATGGCCTGAGGATCTCTTTCAACCTCTGCATATCATTATTCAAAGGTATCATGGTTCGGAGACACCATCCTCATGGCCCGAGAACATCATTTTCATGGCATGTGAATCCTGCATCAAGCAATTCATAGCTCAGGACGTCATGGTCTGAGGACGGCATCCTTAACCGTCCGAAGACATCATTCATGGTCCAACAGGAATTTGCATCATGTTTAAATTACGCACAATATATGCTTGTATTATTTATTTACAAGCAATCCGGCGAGCAAACTGCCATCCCGGCAGGAGCGGTTCCGCTCCAGTTCTCCTAACCACCCCGTAAGCCGCTTATTCAATCAGTCCCAAATGTTGCGTCCGTCTTTGTAAGAAACTTCATCGGTATACTTCACCGATGACTCCTGAACTACATACAACCTGATTCCTGTAAAACCAGGGATATGTAGGAAACTCAGAAACCAGGGTGCGGCAGGAATCTCTCCAAACCATTTCGCTCGGTCAAAATTGGCCATCATGTCTTTACCCGACAACTCTTTCATCCTTCCCGGGTAAAGAGGACCAGCTGTTGATACCCAATTTTTCCCACAATATTTTAAAATTGCATATATACATTCAAAAACATGCTTTCATAGCAATTGGTATTTTTCTATAATTTTCCCATAGTTTTATTAATTTATTTTAATTTATCTAGTATTTTATTTCTAATAATTAATTACAAAATTGCATTACAAACAATTTCAAAATCATTTCTTAATTTAATTTATTATTTAGGGTCCTACTAAGACCAAATTATTTCACAATTAGCCAAATTGGCACTTTTTGGCTATGATTGCAATAACTTTACAATTATCGCCCAATCATATGTTTTATACTATTTTTATTCAATAATTAGTCATTTTATATTTTAAATACTAATTAACCATTTTTATAAGCATCAATTTCATTTTACATAATTATTAGCTATTCTTATAAATTTTTTTATCTAATCTAATTGGGTATTTAACAATTAGCCACCTTCATTTCAATTTTGGCCTGAAATTGGCCTGATCCCAACATAAATAAATAACCCAACAGACCCCCCCAAGCCCAAACCTAAATCTATCCGGCCCAATCTGGGTTTAATCCTGACCGTTGATCAAAATTGATCAACGGTCCGGATGACCCCCTTCCTAAAATAAACCTAAAGACTACCCTTCCCCCTTCTCATTTACCCCTACCCCTCTGCCTTCTCAACCCTCTCATCTCTCTCAAATCTCTCATCTCTTCGACTCCCTCTGCTAAACCTAGCCCCTTGCCAGAAAGCATGGTGGTTTCACCACCCACAGCCTCATGGCTCCCTCCTTAACGTGTGTCATTGCTCTTAAATCCCTCAAGTGAACCAGAGGTGGTTCACTCACCTCCTATGATCTCATGCCATTTTTTCGGCCATCCATGACCGTCCGAGTAAGATCTTACCACTTTCCGGTTAAAACCGGTGACTTTTGAGTTTTTCTTCTTCTCTCTGGGTTCTCTCTTTGAAACCCTAACTTCTAAAACTCTCGATTCTTCTAGATCTGTAACAGATCTATACATGTTATGAGTTATTTTCATGTTTCCCTTAAAGATTTTCCTGTTTCCTAAACGATTCTTCATTTTTCAATCTAAATCCTTTTTCAAAACAGTTCTCTTTCTGGTTTCTTAATATTATTTTATGATTTTTATCGTGTTTAAACATTATTTGAGCTTCTCCCTTTTTGTTTGAGTCATTTTGATAGAAACCCCCAAATTTCTTGGTTTCAATCTGTGATTTTGAGTTTATGCGCGATAATGTTTTTACCTGTTCTAGTATGACTACTTTGCTTTCATGACTACTTTGTGATTTTTTGTGATTTTTTCTCTATACTTTCCATTAGGGTTTCTGACTCTTCGTTACTTCTGCCTAAATCATGTTTGTTCTGCTAAATCCCTTAATTATTTTCTATGTTCTATGTGAATCCCTAATTTTGTGTGATTAGGGTTTCTGACTTTTGCCTAATGTATGTTCATTCCGTTTAAATCAGTACTATTTACCAATTTGAATCTTTGAATAATTGTGATTATCACTGTTCTCTAATGATTCTGAATATTTCCTTAGATATGTGATACTCTCCCTAGTTGATGCTTATTTCCTGTGATTTGAATCTCACTCGAGGTTTTTCTTGTTGATTTCCAGAATTTCCTGCCTTATTTCTATGAATAATTTTGTCAAATTAATTCACATATGCTTTCCTTAACTAGAGTATTCTGAATTTGGTCTTAATTATATGCTCTATACTTATGTTGCTTCTTAAATGTTAAAATCAGCTCTTACACGATTCTCTTTCATTATGTAGTCACTGTCTATTACCGTTTGTATAAGACTCCTTAATTAAAAGGAGTACTGACATTAAATTGATTCTAATTGATGTTTACTTCTATAATTTTGTTGAACTATTATTTGTTACCATATTCTCTGCCTATTTTCAAAACTATATATACTCTACTCTCTCATTAACACAAAACACGAACTAATCTGTTCAACTCTCTCTCACACAACTAAAAACTCTCTGCTCTCTCTCTATTTTCTGTGCTAGTTACTACTATTCTAAGTTAGCCGGCTGCAAGCCAAGGCTAACTATTGTGCATCTCCTACTTCCTGTTTGTGTTACTGCTTTCTTCACTTCACTGGTATGTTCTAATTCAGATTTCAGTTCTCAAACCAACATGTTTCTACTACTGTTGCAATTCATTGTGTTTCTAATTTGCTTTTACTTATTATTTTGTTGTTCAACATGTAACTAGGATCCTGAACTCCATTCACATGATAAGTTATACTCTATTTGTGCTAACCAGCATGTCTTTATGTACTTGATACATGTTCTATGTGAATCTTCATGCCTATGTTTGGTACATTAGTTTGATTAGGGTAAATCCTATTGCCTTGAACTATTTGGTCCTGTTATGTTAGTATAATCCTATACCCTACTGCATCCCCCAATCCCCTGAATCCTTAGGAACTTCTGATTGTGTACTGTCTGCTACGTGTTTGCCCTCACATGCTACGAATCCCATTACCCCTGCTTGTGATTGTTGGACTATTCCTGGTCTTTTGTGTGATGTTGAACCTGTTGGTGTTCCTACCTTTTGTGGTTAAACTTGTTTGTTATAAAATGATTTCAATTAAGTTTCCCTCTTCAAAACTGTTTTCTTACTTAACCTTTTCAAAACTATGTTTAGCACTCTCACTCTACTCTTAAATCATTAAGTTCTGCCCCTCTGTGTGAGCATTACCTTGGGACCCTTGAGCTCCCTCTGAACTTTGACATAAAAATGCTGGTCATTCCACACTGCACTTACTCTATCTTGGCTATGAAATTTGGGTGTGAGCACTTCCCGGGATCCCTTGAGATCCTTAGGGAACTTTGACACACCTGGATTATGTGAAGGGTTGTGAACCAATGGTATTTGAGGATCTGGAAACTTGGGCCTACAATGGAAGGCTCCCTATAGTTAACTTCTTCTTTCCTTATGTAATTCATATTCATAGTCTGTAATAATTAATTGTAAATGATTCTGGGGTTGGATAGTGGAAATGGGTGGGGATATGCATGCTATAGTATAAGTATGGGTAGATATCATGTTTTTCTAGGTTTATTTTTTTTATATGCGCACTAGTAACCATGTCTAGGAATCAAGTATGCCATGCATTTAGATACCATGTCACTTAGGTTCATACATCTGCTTTTCTTTCAGCATGTCATCACCCCTTGCCTTCACTTAGAAATCTTGTCATAGGATCAGTAATAACAACAAAAACTATTACCATTTGATTCTGTCTATGCATTCTGAAAAAATGTAGTCTAGATCATGCCTTAGAACAAATGTGTTAACAAATATGCAATCATGCTATACACATAGAGATCATGTTCTAGGTAAACAACGATTAAAATATGTCACATGTGTTATTCCTAAAACTGTGCATAATGTTGTGATTCTATGTGCATTTAGAGATCCTGTTTTAGTAACTGCATATGCATCATTCTGCATTAGACATCATGTTATAGGATCGTACTTATTTAACTACACTTAGTCCAAATATTGATATATAAAATAGTCCTCATGTTCTAACAAACTGGTAATTAGTCTCTGAATGCTTGTAACACCTAGAACTGCATGTTATTAGGTATAATGACAATTAATTCTGAATAACTGCTACACGCCTAGGCAAGTCTTAGGTAATCATCCATAAAGAAATAAAACCAGAACTGTCCTTTGTGATTAGTGTTCAACTGTCAGCATGTTTAAAACCAGTAGGCAAGCCTGATTAAGACTTCCTCTCTGAGTTATGCAATAAATCTGTCTTTGTGTTATCACTTAGATGCCATGCTTAGGATCTGAACCTGAATCTGGACCTTAACTGTGTATGAGTCATGATGTTTATGTGTACTATGTGCGGAGGTATACTTGAGCCTTTTATTTTCTTTCCATGCTCTTCTTAATTAAAGTCCTATATGTTTTGTTATTTGTCGCCCTAGAATTTTTACCTTTAAAACCTGAGGGTCTTCCTAACACCTCCCTTATAAGATAGAAGTCCTAAATTCCTCCGGGACTTATAGGAGAGACGGGTAGCAACATGCAATAAAGGTCGAGACCAACACTCGATTTAGTTACTTTCACGGGGTGGGAAAGGATAGAATATGGATATGATGACCGGTACGCTAATACCACGTGTAGCCCCTCTTTGAGGAGTGATTACCGGGTATTGTACTGATGTGATCCATATGAAAAACAACCTAGGACTCCCCCTATCCTTTATATGCATGTTTAGATCATAACTCTTTCAAAAAACCTTGCTCAAATATTAGTATTTTCAAAACTTTTTGTAACACATGTATGCTTAGACTATGAGTCTTTCAAAATTCTTTACTTGTTTAAACATTAATTGCCTATTTGCTACTTGCTTAAATTCACAAAAGCTGTATGGCCGGGAACCACACTTGTGGATCCTGAGGGGTGCCTAACACCTTCCCCTTAGGATAATTTCAAGCCCTTACCCTATCTCTGGTTAACAACGTAGTTGTAAATGAACCCCTTTGGTGTCTAACGTACCTTTAAAAATCGTTAGGTAGCGACTCACAAAAATACAAACCCCTTTCCCAAAAGGAAAGAGTTGTCTCAACCGAATGTCATAAACCCGATCTCTGTGAGGAAAGAGGGGGCACGACACCCGGGGCCTCAGGTTTGTTTCGGATGGGCTACAGGCCATTTCTTCAGGTTTTTGAGCTTTTGATTTTGTCATCTGGTTTCCTTCTTCACGTTAGCGTCAGTGTACCCGCGTTCGCGTAGTGTAAAGTGGAGGCAAGCCATTTATCTCTTTGTGTTCGCGAAGTGAAGCCCGAGATCACGAAGCTTGGGAAATCTTTGCCTCTGTGTTCGCTTCCTCTCTTCCACGTCCGCATAGTGTTTTTCCCTGAGGCAGTGTTATTTCACCTTATGTGATCGCACTTCTTTGTCCGCGATCGCGTAGTGCTTTCTATGGCAGTTGAATATTTCTTCTTCATGAACGCATTAGTTCTTCCGCGATCACGATGTATAAATAACTGGGCAGAATATAAAAGTACTCTATTCAGAGGGTTAGCCATTGCATTTTTGGAGTTCTACATCTTGGTTTTGAGCGATTCTTTGTGGGTTTTTCAAGCAAATCAATTGGGCAAGTGTTCCTCATCTAAAATTTATTATATTTCATGATTCTATCTTTAGTTTTATCATTAAATTAGTGTGTTGAGTTGAGGAAAAATGGGGATTTTGAAGAAAATTTTCAAAACGTAAAATGATGATTTGAGGGACGAATTGGTATCGTAATTTGATAATTTTGGTATGGTTGAACTCGTATCATAATGGGTGCTCGGGTTTTGTAAAATTTATCGGGTTCTGAGATACGGGCCTGGTGGTTGACTTTAAGTTTTTTATAAAAATTGAAGCTTTATTATCCGGAATAGTTTCTTATGAGTTTTATTTACGCTTTGAAGTTGTTTTGGCTAGACTTGAGTTGTCCGTAGGTTTATTTATGCTTTGAAATTGTTTTGGCTAGACTTGAGTTATCCATAGGTTATTTCACTCGAGAAATTCATTTTAGAGTATCAGTCTGTCTGTTTTGAGGTGAGTATCTTTCCTAACCTTGTGGGGGGGGGGGGGGGGGGGGGGGAACTACCCCTTAGGCTTTGGGTCTTTTATGCTAATTGTATCATGTAAAGCCCGTGTACGCGAGGTGACAAGTATGTAAGAGGTCTTATTTTGTGGAAAATTGAGCTTTTAGGTCTCGTAGGTTCTTATGTCCATTAGATATGAAGTTGTTTTATTGTGTTAAGTTTTCCTATTTACTAGTTACATCTCTACGTGTTTTAATTGGAATTAATTGCTTCATGTTCTACTCTTATTGCTTATTTGACTCGTGTGTGCCTTCACTGAAGTTGTTTCCTCTTCGATTTCCATGCTATTATTTCCTAACTGCTTATCTTTATTTGAAATATTTATTATCTTTTCTGTAATTCTTTATCCTTAATTGAGGACATGATTATCCTTTCTGTTGCTTATCCTTAATTGTAATTGTTGTGCTTCTTTCGTGGGTGCTAAATCCTAAAAGAAGACGGTTACCCTTTTGTCATAGTTGCCTTATCCTTATTTGGAATTATCGACTCGTGATATCTCCCTTGTTGTTGAATTGCAGTTATGTGGAGGTCATTGCTACACAATATCTCTTTCTTGTTGAGTTATTGCTAGGTGGTATCATTATTTTCTGTTGTGTCTTTCCTTGTGAGTTCCTTTCTCCCGTTTCTTTGAGTTCTGAAATTTCTAAGTTAATTGACTTATCGTACTCTTGTGTTATTAAATTATTGATGTTGATTTAAATTATTGTATGGGGGATCGGGTTGCACGCCGCAACATGTAAAATAGGGAGGATATTTATATTGTGATATTGTTATTGTACGGTGGGATCAAGTTGCACACCGCAACATGTGAAATAAAGGTGAATTATGATATTGATATTATATGGTGGGATCGGGTTGCACACCGCAACATATTTTATTTATTCTTATGATATTGTCATTGTACGGTGGGAGTGGGTTGCACTCCGCAACAAGTGAAATAAGGGTGAATTGATATGGTGGAATAAGAGTGAATTATAATATTGATATTATATGGTGGAATCGGGTTGCGCACCCCAACATATTTTATGTTTTGTATTCCCTGTTTTATTGCATTGTCTTCGGGTCTTTCGTACGAGACTCTAAGAATTTGTATTTTTGGGTTTTCACTATTTTCTTAGGATTGAGTTATTGTCATTGACTTATTACCTTTCTGTCATTCTTCAGTTCTTTTCCTAATACTATTATTCCGGCGAATTGATTTTCAACATGAATTTACTACGTTGAGACCTTACCTCATACCTTGCTGAGTTGTTAGTAATATAGTGGTTTCTAATAAAAGAATTAATTTCATGCTACCTTGTGTAACTTTTGAGTTAAAACTCACCGTTTATTCCGTTACTTACCATTTCTAATAGTTGTCATATTTTACTTCAATTGATATCCCAACTTAATCTCCTAACTTTGTCTGATATTTATTTTACTTAAAAAGGAATTGTTATTATGTTTTAATTTAATAAATTCTATATTAGATTCAATAGCATATTTGATGCTGCATTTTATTTGAAAATGTTATTTTCTCCATCCAAATAATTTCTAAAATAAACTCATATTTCTCATTGATTTCCTATTTGGTCTAGAAACTGTAATTTTACCTTATGATATTTAAATAAAATCTCTTGAACATCCTAATTAGCATTTGACACGGACATTATGTATCAAGTAGCACGTGGATTCTACTGTTCGAAGTGAGATGGAAAAATGTGGGCACAAAGTGCCATGTGGAGATTATTGGATATTTTGAGGTTCGGTACCTCGTGGAGATTATTAGATAAAACCTAATGTGAAAGTGGTTATTTTCATCTAGTTGTTACCTGCCCTTATTTTAATTTTGTTCATCGGATCTAGATTGTGTTCAGCTTACTCTACTGTGTTATTACTTATTGTGTTCCGCTGCTAATTGTTATTTCTATTTCTTATTGCAAGTACCATATTATCGTTGTCATTATGCATAGCTTTATAGAGATATCGTATTTTGGTTAGTTCTACACCTATACTCGCTCGGGTTATTTAGTCCAGTAGGTGTCTTAACTGTTCCTCGTCACTACTCCACGGAGGTTAGTGTTGATACTTGTTGGGTACCGCTGTGGTGTACTCATATACACTTCTGCACATTTTTGTGCAGATCCAGGTATATCCGAGTCAACCGATCGCTTGTTAGTTGTGCGGATTTTGCTGTGGAGACTCAAGGTACACCTGGTAATGCGTTCTCAGTCTTCAGAGTCACTTTCTGATATTGTGTTTATATTGTTTGTCCTTATTTTAAAACAGTTGTATTTGTAGACCTCCTAGTAACTCAGTAGAGCTTATGACTTGTACTACCGGTTTTGAGATTTGTAAATTTGTAAAGAGTTTTCTATTTTGAAATCGTCAAATGTTGGTTAAATATTGTTACTATTTCAGTTAATGTTAGGTTGATCTAGTCCGTAAGACTAAGTGTCATCACGACATCCAACAGATGAAATTTTGGGTTGTGACATTCACTATATAAAAATGAGTACAAAATATCGACATAACAACCTCACAAAGTGGCACATGTAGATATGTAATTTTTGACCCTCCCCGAAATTTTACACATTGTAGTATTTAGTTATTTAGTTTAGTTCTAATATCGCTATTTTAACTAGTTTTGACACTTTCACTTTATTTCATCACACAAATGAAAACTACAAAAATATTCTCTTTTATTTAGCTAATTGATATTTTATCTAGTTACTTTTAGTTTATCTTACCTTTCATAAAATTAAAAAATACAAAAATAGTATTTCTATTTTATTTTTCCAAAAAGATAAGAAGAAAAATTTCAAAAAATATATTTAATTAAGTTTAGTTGGTAAATTTGTAGGTTTTAGTATATATTGAGTTGTATTTAAATTTCATTAACTTCTTAATATTTTGTGTTATCATAACAAACTAGTGTTAGTACCCGCACAATATGCGGATAATATTATGATCCTTCTAAATTCTATAAAAGAAAAAGAACAAATTATATGAATAACTACTGACATAAACTTAAATATTATAATTCTTATATAAGTCGGTGATACAAACAAATAAAAATATAATATGATTAAAAAATAAATACTCCTTCCCTTTAAATTTACATAAAATATTTTTCTTATTAACTTGTTCGAAAAGAAGGACACATTTCTATATTTGAAAATAATCTAACTTTAAATTTTTTATTTACCCATTTTACCTATAATGAGATGTTCTTGCACTCATACAAATATCATGGCCCCACAAAACTTTTAGGACCATAAGTTTCAAAAGTCTTCTTTTACGTTTTTAAACTCCGTGTCAAGGCAAAATATCTCATATCTATTGAAACTGAGCGAAGTCATACTATATAGAGTAATAACTAATAAAAATACATTTAGTAATATCTTAATTGAAATTATAAAAATATATTATATTATTATCTCAACATAATATCTTCTCACATCAACATCAACTTCTACCAACATAAAATTACACAATGACAGATTAATTTATTAACAACCAATATATTCTAACTTTTGGGAGTTACCAACTTATAAACAGTTGGATCATAATTTGCTCAATAATTTTAATGTCATCTCAATTTTAACCACACAATTAAAATTACTTTATTTTTAACAATTTAAATAATACCTTTGGGATATAGTTAAGATTAATATATTATAATTAAATAAATTTTAACCTACTTTAAATATTTTTCTTCTACCATGCACATGTACTAAAATAAAAGGAGTTCTTACATGTAATTCATAATTAAATGAATCTTACCTTATGATTTTTGTAATTCACTTTATTTTGTGTAAATAGAAATCCCAAATAATGAAATTATATTTCTCTATATGTTTACGCTATCTAAATCTATTTCATTTTAATTCTCTCTCACACACACACACACACACACACATATATATATATATATATATATATATATATATATATATGTGTGTGTGTGTGTGTGTGTGTGTGTGAGAATTAAAATGAAATAGATTTAGATAGCGTAAACATATATATATCGATCCCAACGATTGCTCGATTAATTGGCTCATAAAATTTGAGAGAACATAAATATCAATAACAGGCTAAAAAGTCATAGTCCATACTTGAGCAATTAGAGAAAAATCTATCATCCCTTCTTATCTACTTTAGCATAGCAACTGCTAGCTAATAGAAAAATAAAAAGACAAAAAAAAATGTATGTATGGCTTCCAAACAATTGAGATATAAAATAAATTATAAAGTATTGAATAATTAATTTTAGCGTAAGGCAACACAAATGACATTTGTTTAGCCGATGTCCGAGTCGATTCATAGTTTAAAATATTATTCCCACAGAAATATATGTCATCGGTTCCTTTATTCTTGTGTAAATTAATGATTGATTAACTCCCTTCTAACATTATTGGAGTTGCTTAAAAATTGATCGAATCCAACTGCATTTATGTGACCATTCTCTTTCTGAGAAACATTTTAAAAATATCGACTCCAAATTACAAATTACATACATCGCACATCTTGATTCTCAAAACTGAAATGCTAATTGAGCAGGAGATATAGATTTATTTTNTATATTATTCTCTCTACTAAGAAATTTTATATACCTATTTCATTCATATGGAGGTTTGACTTTAAATTTCCATTTGAATGAACAATATAAGAATTTAAATTATATTTAAATTTTTTAATTTATTTCTCGAAATTATGTGAATAGTTTATTTATCTTAGTTTTATTTATTATAATAATTTTAAATACGCGTATCTTATTTATATAGTATGATTTAGCTTATTATTGTTTTAAAAACTTTTTCGTCTCAAAGATCAAATAAGTCTTATCGTTATGTATACATCTACAACTGAAATTATTTAATTACATATTTATTGCATTACACATAGCTTAGAGTTGTTCGTATTATTGTCCACAACTCCCCATTAATAGATGAATTTAGTTATTTTTCTTATAATAAAATTATATTCACTATTTTTTTATTCTACTGCTCAAATTAATATTTATATTTATTAATAATATTTTTGTGTGTCATTTATTTATTATTTTTATTTTATATTTTAGGAGTAATGGTACTCGTAGTATGTATTAATAATAACTCCATATTTATCTTTATAATGAGTTAAGATAGGGGTTTTCTTATCTTTCAATTCAATTTTTTTGTGTGGTCAAAATTTTATTAATTAAAATAGGTAGTTGATTATATCATCATAAGACTATTATTCTTTCTTTCCATTCAGATTCAAAATAATTTTATTAACTATATTTTTATTTAAATTAAAAATATTATCTTTTAATTTTAAATAAAATAAAATATTATTATAAATATTATCCTAAATTGTCAAATAACTTTATAGTAGCGTGCAACTACCCATTTAACTGCCCACTTAAGTTTACTAATTGGTGAAGAAAGTTCTCTATCACCAAAGCGAATTTTCCTTTATTAATCAACATACAAGTTGATGTTTCAATTTATATTTTCTCTATTCTGTTATCACTACTATTATAATATAAATATTAATTTCATATTTGTTATACTTAAATCTATTGACTTAATGTCTTAGGGCACACGGAGAAGTGAACACTATTGATCACCTAAGGTAGTTACGAAAGTTAAGTTTTTGATCCAACTCGGTAATTATGATTATGGGTTCGAACCTAGATTTTTTGCTCTTATTTCTAGTAACAAACACGTTTTTGTTTTTTCTGTTGTTTTTGTTGTGAACTCAAATTTAAAAAAAAAAAAACTCTTTCATCATTTAGAACAATTCGCCTCGCTCGTTGAGCCTCTCGTTTGAATGGGAACATTTATATGTTGATTAGCTTTCTTAATTAATTAATCAATCAAATTCAAATTTAACTTTCTTTCCATTCAGATTCAAAAGAATCTTATTTACTATCTTTCTATTTAAATTAAAGAAATATCCTATCTTTCAATTTAAATTAAATACTATAAAAAATATTATCCTAAATTGCCAAGTGACTTTATATTAGCTTGCCACTTGGCTTATATATATATATATATATATAGATGTTTAGGTGGTCCCCACACTCCAATTAATACACACACACACACACAATTTCTTCCTATCCATTTTCTTTCTAAGATACATTCCATATATTTCCCAGCATCCCAAAAAAACAAAAAAAAACACATAGAGCAATTTAGAAAAAAACCTAGAGCAAAAGGTTGAAAAGAGCCGCAGCTCGCTCATCTTCTTCTTTCAAGAACAAGCCTGAAAATCCAGCAGATCAAGAACCCTTTCCCCCATGTAAGACCACCCCATAATACCTTCCAAAGCACCCCCGGAACTGCTCAAAATTTAGTAAAAACCAGTCACCACTCCGCTCCAATTAACCTCATAACCACCGTAGATTTTGTAAATATTTTATTCCGAGAAATGCTCCATAGTATTATGTAATTGGAGGCCAAAAGCAGGACCATGTCGAGGAAGCATAATATAGGACTATTGGTATTTTATTCTTCTTTTTATTTTCATTTTCTTTTATTTAGGTGGGGACAACTTCGAGCTTATTCTGTGTGTTTCTATCTCAATCTGAGTATTCTTTAAAGTCAACTTGATCATGTATGTCACCGTACTAGTTACGGAACTCGAAGAATGCCTAACACCTCTCCCCGAGTCAAATGAACCCTTACCTAGATTTTCTGGTGCAGCCAGTAAAAAAATATTCTTAAACAATGACTTTGCACACCGAAATCAAATGTTAAGTGGCGACTCTGGAAAATCTTTTGAAACAATATTTTTGTCACTTTCAATTGAAAATTCTTTTGAGCTTTAAAAATCACTTATCTCTTTTCAAAGAAGGTTAGTGAGGTAAAAAAAAAGGAGAGGGCGGTGGGGGGTTGGGATGTGACAGCACACACAAGTGGCAGGCTAACACGTGCCTTGTAAATTCTCCATTTAAACAAGGGAAAATTTCACATTAGAACAACTGGGATTCATGTTTTTCAATTTTATAGCCCATATTTCAATTTACAATCAACTAGCCCAAAAATAATAGCCTAAAATTCAATATCCAACTCCAATAGGTTCTCAAAATTACTATTCAATTTTTAAAAAGGATTCCTCAAGCATTTAAGTTCATATTCAAATCAGTAATTATGACGCAAATATTAGTTCAACAAACAAAATCCGTTTGGGTGGTGAAAATTAAATTTTTAACAAGTTTAAACATGTGGGTTTAAATTCCAAATTTGATTTTGAGAGAAATTTGGAGTGGATGTTATTTAGGCTTGTTAGAAATAGTATAAGGAGGTTGTATATAAAATTTGAAGTTATTTCATGGAGATTTGGACTGGTTTTGAACAAGATTGGAACTGAAAATCGTGGAAGAAGTTCGTTTATAGACGCTTGTATAAATATGTATAAAAGTGTATAATAGTGTATAAGATGTATTTATACACTCATATACACTATTATACAAGATTATACATACTTATACAAAAAACTGACTTCGTCTTCTTTCTTGCGTCTTCTCTGAAATTTAATTCAAATCTTGCTCAAATCTACTCCAAATCACTTCTTAAATTTTGAACTTCTTTTGATATTTTCAACCAATTGGAACAACACCCAATCCAAAAAACAAAAAAAAAAATTAAAAAAAATATTTTCGAAAGCAAAGCTTTGAATGGCCTTCAATGGTGGACTTCTACTCTTCAATTTTCTTACATTGCAACCAGGTGACACAAGAGGAGAAGCAGAAAATATACAGTCCCTTGAAGCATATGTCGAGGATGTGAGAAGAAGAGAGTGAAAGCAATGTTGTAAGAACATAAATTTAATTCCATAGTTTTTAGAAGCAATGGTTGTAAGAACACATATCTTGAATTTGCTAGTACTTTCAAAATATGTACAATATCGGCTAGGATGGGTAAACCTTAAAAACATGGGTCATTTTTTGTTATGGTGTGAAATCATGTGTACTTTCTTATAATTCTTTCTTTAAACAAGTCTCTCAAACGTCTTAAGGCTACATTGTTGATGTTATTAAATGAGAAGAAATGATCCTTAGTTTATAGAAGTCCAAAACTTTAGGACTAGCCAAATATAAAAAAAAATATTTATTTGTTTATAAAAGGTAAAATCAATTATAGTAAATATGTTGTCCTTCCTTCAAGAAATAGGAAAATCAAACAGGATAAAAAAAGCCTAACATGTAAAACCTAGCAGCTTTGGTTAATATTCTATTGTAGCATTAAAATTTAACTTAATATTTGTAAAAGTTTATTCAGAATCTAATGCTTTTTTAAAAAATCCAAAAACAAATAAATTCAAAATTCTGAATCCCCATATAACCAAGTTCTGGTTATGATTTATTGTATCGTTTGCATGTCTTAGCATGATGATATGTGGCTTCTGCGTTTGTATAGTTAGCTGTATATGGTTTTGCGAGTGTTTTGATAGTGTGTGTTTGGTTAGTATCGGATTCGGAATTTAGATTTTGTGGGTTTAACTTTTAAGATTTTTAAATGAATTCAAACCTATCATTTATTACAATTTAAATGAATTCAAACTTACCATGTATCTTTAAAATTATGAGTTCAGATCTACCATTTATTACAATTTAAATGAATTCTTATATATCAATTTATATTCCGTGACAAAAGTATTGGGTTCATCTGAACCGGACGGCCATACTCTACATCCTCCCTTGTTGGTATCTACTTTCCTCCGACCAAAACTTTGATTCTTTTTCCTTTATTAGAAATAAAAGGTTTTAACTTCTCAATATATGAACAGTTGCATTTATATAATTTAAATATATTAATAATAAGAAAAAGGCTAAAAGAAAAAGAATAACATACTAGTAAGTAATTAGAAGGAAGAAAGAAAATGGCAGGCTAGTTTGCATGTCACTTATAAGAACCAGCTCCCATCCCATATGATCAAAAGCACAAAGATAGCCTCAATAATAGTAAACCTGTCAACATAGTTAAAAACCAACACAAATTAAAGGAAAGAAAAATAAATGTGACAAATTGAATGGAAATAAAAGAAATTGTAAATGTCTCAATAGATGAATAAATTACCATTTCCTTTTTATAGTAGTAGTAGTAGCAGCAGACGACGGGGATACTGGAGCTAGAGGCGCTGGTACTGGCTTTGGACTTGGTGGTGGTGCTGAAGGAGGCGCCTGCACACTCCCTATAATTTTCAAAAAAACATAAAATAAAATAAAGCCATATATATTTCGATTTTTTCCAAAGAAAAAGAGATAAATTTATTTAAGGAAAAAAAAGTAACATAGGAACTAACCACAATAAAGTAGATTTTTAGGGGGAAGATGTTCTTTTGCAGGATTAGGATCAGAGTCATAAACTCTGATATAAAGCTCTTGTCCTAAGAACCAATGTTTCAAATTTTGTGACCTTAAATTCCACATCCCTGGATTGTCTAAATACACATATACTGCTGTCCATCCTTTTGGATATACCTATATATGAAAATTGTTAATTCATTTTATGATATTTTAGCATAATTAAAGTGTTAGGAATTTGATTAATTAATTAATTACCTGAACAGTAGAACGAACAACAGGATCATAAAGATTATACGTACCACGTGATTTTAGAGTCCAATTTCCAGAACCGTATCTGAGATTTCAAGAGCAAAAAAGCCAGCAAGATGTCAAAACAATAATAAATATTTATTTTAATTTCAAAAATCATGGCATAATTCTTATCTCACATATGTTTTAGGATTAATTTGATGTATGATTATTGAATTTTACTTATTATAATAATAAAATTACAGAATAATTATTTTGTTATATTAAAGTAACAAAATGTTAGCAACTATAACATTAATATACTATATTGTATCAATAATAACAATAAAGTAACAAACTACTATTATTTTTCATTAAGGTAATAATACGTTACCCATTATAGTTCACCAAACTTTATTTATTATAATGACAACCTAAGGTGACTTATTGTTACAGCGAATGAAGTTAAGTCACTTGAATATGACAAAAAATAATTGTGATCTTAAATTTAAAGTGGATAAAATTCTATTATTATATTATGACAAAAAAGAATTTTGTAACTTTATTTGCTATAGAGAAAAAAGTTCACCACCAAATTAAAGCATGCCGTGGGAAGATAAGTATCCCGATTTCAGGTTCGAGCCCTGAAATATAGTCACACTTGTTAAGAAGTATTATACTTTCCAAAGTGTAATTTTTAGTGGAGAAATTAAAAAATAGTTAGATATACAAGTGGTCATTCAAAAATAGCCACAGTTTCAAAAATAACCGAAATTTAGTCACTTTTCATGTAAAGATAAATCTGAACGAAAACACTGTTAAAAATCCGAAAAATACTCTAGCATAATATACTGATATTCTAGAATAATATACTGGAACTTAAGTATAATATACTGGAACTTAAGTATAATATACTGGAGTTCCAGCATAAGTATACTGGAACTCCAGTATATTCCAGCAAAGTATACCGATTCAGTATATTATGCTGGAAGTTCATACACAGGTGCTCGAATCTCCAGTATATTAGGCTGGAACTTTCCGCGTGTTGGAGTTCCAGCATAATATGTTGGAAGTTCATACACATGTGCACCGAACTCCAGTATATTATGCTGGATCAGTCTTTGTTGCAACAAAATAGTGGCTATTTTTCAATGACTTGGCAAACGCTGACTATATTTGAATGACCAGTCTAAAAACTGGCTAGCTCGTGTTATTTTTCCGTTTGGATTAGTCAGAATCCAAAAAAAGGATAAAAGGCAGCCCGGTACACGAAGTATCCCGCGTTTATAAGGTTCGGGAAGGGCCAAAGTGGATTAAAAAAAAGTTCAATGACCACGAGGAAAATAAAAAATGGACCATATTTGTATTCTTACCCAACAACAAAGAAGCCAAATCCATCCAAGTGCCAAGAATCCATGACTTTTAACTCATTCTTAAAGACAATTTCAAGCCACCCTTTGTGTTCGCCGGAGACAACAAACGTACCATAAACAGTCTCCGGTAGGCTGCTGTTCGCCGGGAATTTATCGAGCTCGTAAACTCCGGTGCCGCCGTTAAGGTAATAATCCGCCAATTTTAATGGCGTTTGTGGTGTAGCATAAGAGACATTATTAATGGCATAATTTATCGTACCATTCTTTTTGTTCACTGAATTTTGGAGAATAAATGTTTGTGATAATGTCACATTTGATACATTAAATGACCCTTGTGGATTAGGCCTTGCTGCACCTGTTGTCAAATTCCACCTAGGGGAAACAATTAAGACGAATTAATCGGTATAGTGCTCACTCAATCGCTTCAACTAAAAATAGACAGTAGATATATAGCATATGTATAATTTATGTATAATATGGGTGTATTGTGTATATATACCGGCTCAAAAATTAAATAATAAATCCAGCTAGCTATTTGTGTAAAGATTCTTAATCCAACTTGTTTGGCCAAACCTCTAAAATCAACTTATTTTGAAGAGTGCTTTTCTCAAAAGTATTTTTGGTGTGAAGCATTTTGTGTTTGGCTAATTAATTTGAAAAGTACTTTTGAGTAGCAATTAATATCTGATCAATCTTTTAAAAAGTGTTTCTAAGTTTATTTTTCTCAAAAGTGCTTTTCAAAAAAGTATTTTTTGTGAGAAGCTCGAAAATTACTTCTGCTTCTACTCAAAAATACTTTTTCCTTCTAAAAGCTTGATCAAACACCTTAACTTTGAAAAAGGGCACTTCAGGCTAAAAAAAAATTATTTTCGGCTAAAAAGAAGCTTGGCCAAACAGGCTATATCAATGCAAAAGTGAATTTTTTTTAGATGGGCCTACCTGATGGATCTAGCTTGACTGATAGAGAAATTCACATCAAATGGGTCAGGCCCATTTGGAATAGGCCCAACAGCAGGTTTGGTAGAGTTCTCATAATGCAACACACCAACAACCTCAAGAGTTTTAAGCTGAGTTGAGTTTGCCATTTTTGCAGTAGCAACTATGTAATAATCAGCACTATCTTGATCAGCTGTGACAAGAACAGAGTAGGATTGGCCCACGTGGACATCGAGCGAATCCAACGTAATTTGATTGGTATACGATCCTTCGGTCTCGACCAATAGCATGCTATGATTTTGGATCCTAAAATTAAAACTCCATTCACTTCCCACATTTGAAATCCTCAATCTGTACGTTTTACCTGGAAATCATAGAAGATTTCGATAATATATGTACCAGCGCAAAATCTGTATATACCGGCTGGGAAAAATAAATAATGAATTTATCCGGCTATTTTTGTAAAGATACCTATTGCAGTACGAGAAAGAAAGATTGGGCTTATTACCTCGTCGTACTGTGAAGGATTCATTGGATTTTGCTTTTGGGTCCAAATATGAGACTTTCCCATTCATAAGCATTATGTTTGGAGTATTGTTATAGCCCTCATGTCCCAACTTGTCTCCAATAACCTATTCATCATTTTTTTCACAAGTTTAAAAAAATTTAATTAAAGGAAATTTTAACTTTTTATACACCTCAAATTTCTAGTAAACTATAATTTAAGATAAGTGATCTTCACTTTTGATCTACATGAGGTTTTGTCTTTATTTGAAGGCTTCTCAATAGAACTTTAAGGAGTCGTTTGGTATGAGGTATAAGGATATATAGTACTGGTATAAAAATTTAATACCACCATAATATTTTGTTTGGTTGGCAAATCAGGTATAAGTTATTCTGGGATTAATGGGATAACTTATACCTTGTAGAGGGTGGGGTAATTAGTGCCGGGATAACTTATACCTTCTTAGAAATTATGCAACTGTCACTTTTAACATACCAAACAGTGGATAAAAAATAATACCAGGATAACTAACCCCAGCATAATTAATCTTAACATAACTTATCTAACATAACTTATCCCGACATAAGCCGTATTCAAACCAAACGACCCCTAAGTAGTTTATGAGTTTTTTTTCCTAGAATGAGACTTGCAAATAAATAGTTGTTTCAAGGCCTTTTTCCATTATTATAGATGATATTCATATTATTATTGCTAAATGCTGTTCCCAACGGAAAGAAATGAATTATTTTTTTATTTGTAATCTTAAACATGTCATAATATTTTGTATGGGGCGATTTACAAGAATGGTCGTGGTAATGAGTGATCTTAAATTTTTAACCCGCTTGTCCTATGGGAAAAATTTCAAGTTTAACAAGTGTTGCCGTTAACTTGTCCCTTGGGAAACACTCTTGACTTTTGACCTTAAAAGTTTGACCATGGGACAAGCGCAGCCAAAAAATACAAGACCGTCATTAATGACGTAAATTGCAAATTTTGTGTGTGTATAAAAATTTGTCATTAAGGTTAAAACAATGACTTTAAATTAAATTATATTTAATTTTTAAAATAATCATTTTTCTCTTAACAGACTAAAAAAAAAATAGAGTGACATAAACTAAAACTGAGGAATTAATTTTTTATTATTGAAGAGACAACTAAATTATTTACCTGGAAGCTATCTTCATACCAATCACCAATTAGGAGATCGAAATCACCATCGGGCTCAGCAAATGGGGGTTGGACCACGACCCGGTTGTTTACTCGAATTGGGCCGAATCCACCACCAGCCTTTTCGAAATATAGGCTTGGGAAATAGAAGAAGCTTCCAATTTGGTCTTTCAATTGAAACTCATAAGTCCAATTGGTACCGGGTCGGATAGCACAATTGGTACCCGAAACTCCATCTTGCCACGAGTTATGCCTCTGTTGGATCCCATTCCTATCCGCCCAATATTGTCATTAGTAAATTTTCAAAAATGAATAGTTTTTTATAAAGTAGTTTTTTTTTTTTTTTTTTTGAGTTTCAATTTTATGCACTATTACAGTAAGGCAAGTTTTCCGGCGAAAGGGGTGGAAGGGAGTTCATCCGAACCCCTTTCGCCGAAAAATTACACCGTACATATAAGATAAAATTCGTTTTGTGCTTCTATATATTATTATATTTTGAATGCCCTTCTTACTCCCCCAAAAGCATAGCTCAGTGCTGAAGGGGGTGCAAAACTGTTATGAGGTTGTTAGTCCAATCCCCGCTCGCTATAATTTCTTTTAATTTTTTTTTTGAACCCCCTTAACGGTTATGGGAAGGAAATAAGATAGAAGTTGAAAGGAAAAAAAAAACTTTAACGGAAATCCGGCATCCGCCACTAATATAATAATAATAATAACAAAAAAAAAATAAATAATAATAATAATAATAATAATCATAATAATAATAATAATAATAATAATAATAATAATAATAATAATAATAATAATAATAATAATAATAATAATAATAATAATAATAATAATAATAATAATAATAATAATAATAATAATAATAATAATAATAATAATAATAATAATAATAATAATAATAATAATAATAATAATAATAATAATAATAATAATAATAATAATAATAATAATAATAATAATAATAATAATAATAATAATAATAATAATAATAATAATGGCATCCGCCACTAATATAATAATAATAATAACAAAAAAAAAATAAATAATAATAATAATAATAATAATCATACTAATAATAATAATAATAATAATAATAATAATAATAATAATAATAATAATAAAAGTCTATGACCTATTCTCAACTAGTGGAGAATAGTTGCACTAATAATGTAAGAAATACTTATAAAATTATGTAATTTAAAAGATATAATTCTATTTTAATAGACATTTATTGATTAACCTACACATGTAAAATATTTGCCGTCTCTGGTAGAGTATTAATGTTTTTATTATGTTAGAATTTCCTAAAGTTAATTGCTGTCTTTTCTTCATGTATTGTACGTTAGTACAAGAAAACGTTTAAACCAATCCATCTTAAAATGAGAGAGTCAAATCCAGTAATGAATATTCTCTTCAATTCTTATTCCGAAGAAGCACTATGCCACTATGTATTGATTTTTTTTTTCTCTTAAATTTGTGAAGTCCTCCTCTACTAAGTACTATACTAATTTTGATGCAGTATTATACATTTGTGAATTGTAATATCAGGTCATGCCCTTAGGGGAAGAAGGGTCGATAATTACAAAAATTTAAAAATGAAGATGGGAAAACTTTTGACAATTATTAAAATTATTTTTAAGACGTGTGGTGTTAAACAAAACATGACATTTCTCTGACTATAAGAGCATGTCATTAAGGAAAATATGTAAAGTTTATAAATAGTTTTAATCAATAAATCACTAAGCCTTATCCAAAAAGAGCTGAAGTCGATTAAGTGTAGATTTATTAAGATGAAGTGTCAAATCCAACTAGATTATCAAAATAATTATAACGTAAACAGAATATTCAATGAATACATATATAGTGGTAGTAATTAAATTAAAGAAGAAAATTTACCATGTAATGAGAAGAGGATATTGAATCATATCGTTGAACACATTGATATGAATATTATCATTGGTAGAGGCGTTGAGAATAGGCCCAGGAAACTTACCATTGATAGTTATCACCTGAAAATGTACAAAATCAAGATTACAAATAAAACCTTGAAGCGACATAAACTAAGAATTAAAGGAAAATATTTTCATGGTAAATGAGTGGTTTTATTACTTACTTTCCTTTATTTATTTGGTTGGTGGGTGGAAAAAAGAATTTCGAAAAATATTTTTTAATGTTTTGTTTGAGAGTAAAAAATAAATTTTATGTTATTCTCCTCAGCCCCGTCCCCCAAGTCCCCATATATCCTT
>ML408329.1:18387-50558 GCA_005239525.1 Nicotiana knightiana | reverse complement strand
CCCCCATACCCCCAAATACCCAATATTTTCAAGGCTCTATTTTCTTCAATAATTTAATTATTCTTCGAAAAATACACATACCCAAAGGAACTAATTTGTTGTTTTACTTTTTTTTACGCAAAACAACGTTGAAATTTATGCTTCATAACTATAAAGATAATACTCTTTTTTTGGTTGAAAAAGAAAGAATATGAAAATAAAGTAATCATTTTATTAAAATAAAAGAAAATATTTTTTCTACATCATGAAAAGAAAATACTCATTTTGTTGAAATGAAAAAAATTACTTTTTCTATGTCATGAAGAAAATACTTTTTTGTTGAAACGAAAGAAAATACTTTTTATACCATCATGAAAAAGAAATACTCATTTGTTGAAATGAAAGAAAACACTTTTTCTACGTTATGAAAAGAAAATACCTTTTTTTGTTAAAATGAAAAAAAATATTTTTCTATATCATGAAAAGAAAATACTCATATGTTAAAATGAAAAAAAAATGTATCTATAACATGAAAAGAAAGTACTATTAATAATATTTTTATTTAGGGTGGAGTGGTGGTGTGGACGGGGGTGGGGGTGTAGGTGTGGGTTGGTGGGGATGGGAATTGGGTGGCGAAGGTTGAAAAAGAGTTTTGAAAAATATTTTCCCTTTTGTTGATAGAGAAATATTTTCCTCCAATTGGAGAAAAATAAGTTTAAAAAAATATTTTTCGTTTTCCTTCGTACCAAACACACCCACAGCCACATAATGTTAGACAAATATAACATAGTGGTTAGTTCAATATGTTCACACTTTTCACATGCTCACAGGAGTCTTCATTAGTCACTTTGTTCATATAAGTAACTAAAAAGTAATAGCGATAACGAAACATATATATATGGTTTGAATAGCTAAAAGAGTAAGTCTTTAACATCTTTATTAGTTACACGAATTCAACACTTTTCCAGTTCTAAGTATTCACAATCTTATATTAAAAGTTTGTCTCATTGTCTACGTGCACTTCTAATCAGCGGCGGAGGTGGATCGGAGTGTCGGGACCGGGTTCGATCGAACCCAGTAACTTTGATTCGAACCATGTGTTTGTCTTACAAAATCCATTGAATATGTATAAATGATTAATTTAAAACCCAATGACTTATAACGATTAGAATTCCGAACTCATAAGCTTGAAATATTAGCTCCGCCTCTACTTTTAATATAACTCATTTAAAAATTACTTTTCTAACACCATAGTATGTGTACCTTGACGTTCTTCCATCCTTTTTGGAGTATTATACGTGTGAGGTACTACATAGAAACTAGTTTATATAAACAACATCACTTATAGTTTATTTCAATGATGACAGATTTTTTTACGATTTGGGCAGGTTTAGAAATAAATAGATCCCACTAAATCAAGGATTTATTTTTATTCCCTTCTTCCTCGTTAAATGTTTCTCTCTCATCTATATGGTAATGAAAATATGAAAACTTCAAATTTTCGGGGGTTTTAATTTTTTTCTTAATTGTTAGTTATATTTTTTGTATAAATTTGTCATAGTAAATTTAAAAAGCATTTATGCCATGATTTTCTCTTCCTTTTCACTATGTTCTCTCCCTTCCAAAAAATCAATCAATAAAGAAAATGAAAGGCATTATCTCAGGTGAAGCATTCATGAATCATTTATTTACGTTATATAATAGTAATATTATATATTATACAATTATAATATGCTTGTCATTTTATGTTTATTGCCTTTTTTCTTTTTACACAGACATCATTCGAGCCTAAACTACTTGGTTAAGTTGAATCAGACAGAACATGTCCTAATAATTTGCCTCGTTATATTGTTCACTAACATATATAGAATACCAATGAAGTAATAAAGAAAGAAAAAAAATGAAGAGTTTTGAAATCATACTGGTTGATCCACAGAGACTGGTTTGATGTTATTGTCTTGAGCAACATGCCATTCAAGAAAAATTTCTTCTCCAATAATGGCTTGCATGGAAAGCAAAGAGCAAAGAACCAAAGAGAGAATTACAGCCATCCCCTCATTTATTATATATATTCTCCTTAATATATAACTTATTAATATCACTAGCTATAATTATGATGATTAATGAAGCTAGCTATATATATATATATAATATGAGGAAGCAGAGCATTGTTTTTCTCTAATAATACACAGCTATATTTTTGCTGGAGCCTGCAGACCCTTATATAATATAAGCTAGCTACTTATTTGTTATCGATAGGATATATCAACTTTTGCGAATATTATATTTCCTTAAGATGACCATATATAACGATGCTTATGAAAAGAGAACAATTGTTTTTTTTACAAACAAGACAAAATTACAAGACTAGCTAGAAATGTATTTTGCCATCCAAGAAGATTGCTCATTCTAATTCTCTTTCGTTCTCACAATATAATCGTCTTTTCCACGTAAGACGACAAACGTATTGCTGAATTCTTAAATAGGAAAATACAAAAATATAATAACAACATTGAGATATACTATATATATATCACTTACGTTTTATTATGCATTTAACTCTTATAATAATAGTGCAACAAAATTTACACAATCAAATTACTTAAAAAATAATTATATATAACTTTTACACTTGTTATGAATTATCAATAACAAATGATATGTAATTTGAAAAATAATATAGATATTCCATTATAACAAGTTAAAATATATTGGTTTTTTTATATTGCTAAGATAAATCTTTTTATTGTATAATGAAGTTGAAGGATACATAGCTCACATCATGCGCATCTTTTTTGCTGTACGTAGAGGGGTTCATTAAAACCCAAAATCAAGCAGGATAAAATTTATTTGCATTGCACGTGATGTTTATACCAAACCAATGAATGCAAGACATATATGATTATATTCCATACACATATTTATTACTTAACCATGGATATGCTATTTACATTTTTACTTTAGTTTTTAACTTTATATTATTTGTTTTAATATAAAAAGCGGATGCGGGTACAATGTTGTAGAGATGGCAATGGGACGGACGGATTTTGTTTGATGCGGGGCAGTTTTACTCTTATGCGGGGCAGGTTAAAACAATTTATAAAAATTTTAAAGCGGGCGGAGCGGGTTGTGGGTTTAATACGGGTTCAATGCGGGGCAGTTTGAATTTTAGCTTTTTTGAAACAAAGCAATCATTTTCAACTACAATTTCACATTCTATTTCACTAGCACGAATGCTATTTTGATTTATAACTAACCAATTTGCATAAGTCTCACCAAATTGATATTACATAAATCAAGATATCGTATTAGTAATAAGAAATGATAGTAAACCATTTATTTTGTAAGATCAGCGTATTACTCTCTCGGTTTTATGTTTATGTGATTCTATTAAAATCTCCATTTTATAAAGTAATAGAATGCCAAACTATTTTGTTTTATAAAAAAAATAAAGAAAAAATAAAAAAAGTGGAGCGAGACGGGGCGGATTAAAAACTGAAAAAATAAATATGCGAGGCGGGTTGAAAACTAAACAAATAACTATGCGGAGCGGGAGCGTATTAAAATTTTTGTGGGTTTTGCTAAACCCGCCCCCACCCGCCCCGCTCCATTGCCATCCCTACAGTGTTGGGCTAAACGGATACTTCAATAAATGAAATAAATGAAATGATTTACTAGTATTAAGCTGAAAGTAGAGCAGGTCAAAGAACTGTATCCCTTGTAGCTCTTATAGCTGTATAATAGTTTTAAAACTAATGTTTTTTGTAAAATTAAAATATAAAATGTTTCATCTTGGTTTTGACGTGGGCAAGTTTGTCTATTCAAATAAGTTAGAAAAAGAATAGAATAATTAATCTTCCATGGCGTTTTGGTCCATCTGTTCAGTTAAATTGAGTCACTTAATTCTGTTACGTCTCGCTACGAAAAATATAAGCTTAATGATTTATGACTTAAAAATATAAATTGTTGTGTGAGGTTTATCATTAATTTTACTGCCTATATCATAGTTATTCTAACGAATGTGTTATAAATATAATCATTGGCCTAATTAAACAGTCTCACTTCAAGTTCTATTAGCTGTCATTTTCGGGACTATTTAGGGATTAGCCTGTAGTATTTATTTTCCTGAAAAACTGAAATTCAGCTTAACTTCAGGTCAACTCGAGACATAATAAAAACTGAAATTCAAAACGCACGGACCAATTTTAAATAATCCCTTTAGAATAGCTGCACTGGCTAATTTCTAAATAACAGTCCTTCAGAGCGGCTGTCGCTTTTATATACCAAACAAACAAGAATTCATTCAAAGAATATACTTAATTTTTTCAACTTGAACAACTTTGTATAAAGCCCAAAATCAAAACTTAGCTTGTTCGTCTCTCCACGAGACGTAGAAGCTAAAACGACCAATCCTTAAAAAAGATTGGACACAGATGATGTTGTACGTACATTTTTTTATCTTAGACCACAACTATAAGCCAAAAATGTCTTGGTACAAGACCTGTTACATCTCCCCGCGAGACGATATCATGAAACCACTCTTCTAAAGATTAACAAATGAAAAAAGAAAACTTTACATGTAGATACATGAAGATAATCTAGCTATGGCTAGCCAGAAAAAGAACAGCACCTTCTTCGGACTGTACGATGAACTTGTCATTCGACTGCAAATCCTACTAACAATCATCGCCCTGTACGTTTATGAGTATAGCAAGCATATATCTCAACTAGGAGCAACATTTTTCGCTATGTCGAGACTTGTGCGCTTCTTTCTGTTTCAAAATTTGGTTCTTCACTACTGTTGAGCCTTTCTCTTGTAGACTTGGCACCTCCAGTATCTGTAAGTCAAATTTGAGCAGTTAGCAAAAGTGTGCAGATTCAACCTGCAAAAACTACAGAGAATGTATTCTGAATGATAAACTGCAGAGCTGAGATATTGTGTTTCAGGAAAATTGAAATCATCAAGGGACCATCTCTTTGACAACGTAGATGAGGAGTAGCACCATGGACGATCCGAGAAAAGGAGATGCCAAAGAAGATGTCCTCCTCAATGGGTCGAGCACAAGCTCGGAACTAACGGATCCTACCCTATGTTACTCGGGTACTTCAAAAATGCAGCCCAGTCCGTGTTGGGTCCTCCTAAAATGTGACAAATATGATCTAAAAGTTTTGTATTTTTGGAGGATCCGACATGGATGCTGCAACACTTTTGGAGGATCCGAGCAACACAATTCCTAACTGCAAGCCACTACCCATACTTAAAGCACGTCTCCACCCGTTGCTCCATTGCAAAAGCTCCAGACTAATGAAACGCCCAGCCCGGCATTTCTATTAAAGTAGAGTGTCTCGTATTTTAAACTTTCAGGTAAGATGTTTTTAGAGAACATCTGTCTGAAAAACATACCCTGAGAATCTTTTTCTTTTTTCCCGGGAAAGCATATTAGTTTAATTTCCATAAACAAGGCATAGTTATAGCTCAAGACACTAGAAATAAAACTTGAATGGGACTACAATCAACGTATATGACGCCCGGGTTAACTACAGCAAAATTTGTCCAACAAATAATCAGTAGGCACTGAGCAGATGGCTTTTTTCCCATCCAACACAAGACCATTTAGTTTTCCACTTATATACAATATTTGAAGATTATATTGATAGTCTGCATTTATTGCAAGAAAATAAAGGAATATATGCCTCCAACTTATAGTAGGGAATCCAGTTGCCTAAAAGGTTATCCCACACATGAGGGGAAAATAATCGGCGAGGGATGTAGTTTTCTAATAAGACATTACACATGTTTGCTATCCCCTTTTTGTTACCTCGACCTGTGTCTGTTTATTTGGCAAACCGAACATCAATACATCCGCCACAAGAAACTCCGATCAACTATATCTTAAACAAAAGTGGAGAAAAAGAGCCTAAGAGGAGTACCTTCTTTGTGAGATCTTTAAAGCACAGCTGCACATTTTCTCTTGTCCTCGCACTACATTCAAGAAATAAACAATTGTGCTCCTTCGCAAATGCCACGCCTTCTTCTCTAGTTACAGCCCTTTCACTATCCTGGAAATAGGATTATGGGATATGTCAGTAACATGAGCAAATTCATCGCAGCTGAACTTGAGTTTTTTTTCTTTTTTTTGGGTTCATATCTCTTAAAGATGAGATTACTTGAGCATGATTGATGAAGAAAATTATTAAACAATGACCATAAATGGCTTTAGCAATATTTTTGGACGTCAAAAGCGAAGTGCGAAATACTTCAACTTAAAGGTTTGACCGATTTATCTAAGTGAAGATTTGAGTTGCAACATGCATTTCTAGATTAGGTTCACAGACTGTGACTTAAGAATGACCGTCAAACCATTCCTGATGAATATCCCAGATATGCAGGATATCAGTCTTTTAATAGCTCATTGCAAGTAAAAAAAAAGATTTTTTTTTTAAAATACATATTATGAACCACTAACATTCTCATCTTGCTCCTCATCCTAGGTATTCAAACAAAATGAATGGATTAACTAACATTTGACTTCATGATGATACAAACGGATAAGCCACACTTACCCTATCAACTTTGTTCCCGACTAGCATCTTGATACACTCAGGATTCGTGGAGTAAAACTTTATATCCTTCGACCAAGTTTCTGATAAATTTGTAAAGGTCTCTCGCCTTGTTACATCATACACTAAGATTAAAAAAGATCGATATTAGTTATCGTAATGGCAAGCAACTAGGACCTGATCAACTTGAGGTAGGTATTATCAAAAGTTCTGATAATAATCCTCACAAAGCAATAGCAATTAACTCTGATTGCTTACCTAGTATTATTCCGTGAGCCCCTCTATAATACGAGCTTGTCAACGCCCCAAACCTCTCTTGTCCAGCTGCAGGGAGATAACTTAAACTCAGAAACCCAGCCTTACTTTGAAATTGTAAAACAAGAAGAGTACTAACACCCCTCTCTGCTGCTTTTATTTAAATGATCTTTTCCCCCAACAAGTTGGTATAGTTTCCCAAAATAATAGCATATATAACCTCAAACTTATCTTTTATTACCTGTATCCCAAATTGTTAATTTCAACCTCTTGCCACCAACTGTTAGCATCCTGATTTTGAAGTCCACGCCTTAACATTTCAAAATAAAATGTGAGAGATGAGATCTGCTATCTCCATTTCTTTCGGTAATCAAAATAATAAACTGAAACGGTTTTGTCCCTCTCAATTAGGGAAAACTTGATACGTTTGTTCACCTTTTCATGTTTCAACTTTTGTAATGAACCGATATGAAAAGCACAACCAAGTAAATGAAAAGAAAATTGCAGCTAACTTCTACAACAAGTCGACAACTAAGGAGCATGTCTATTGCTGCAGTATCTATCTTTTTCAACCAGAATTAAAAACCACTAGGTGATTTAGTTGAAGAAGAATTCTACCATTGGTAACTGAAAACTATTGTATACACTTCTCCGATTTTGGAGAAAAAAACTAGAAAAATGCTAACGTATTTGAACTATGCTTAGGAGATAAAAAGAAATTTTAGCTTCTTCAAAGCAAGGACGTGCAAAGGGAAAATATGTGCCACCTAAATCATGACAATGATTGGAATCCTCACACGAAGAATGGGACAGCCACTGCAATTCGCATATGAAAGTTTATCATTGCTATTGCACAATAATTTTTAAATACTTTTGAATGCACGAGCTAATAGCACATTAGGCCAAGCAAACAGCATACAGGGAATTACAAGGGATTATTGTCCCTTTCTCAAAGTTGTGAAGTACAACAGAACAAGGTAAGAGTGGTTGCAGAGTTTTGCGAGCTACTCCTTCATAGGAAACAAAAACATGGTGATTAATATTCTCATTTCAATCTCCCAGACGATCAGCTTTTTATGACCAAAAAGGCGATGGTTATAAGATTTTGTCCTTGTAAAGTCATAGCATGTAGGACTATTGTTATGAGGCTCGACATGGAGAAACTAAATGACGACAACCTTAAATTGGAAACAGAACACAAGTTTAATGACTACGTAACGAGTTTCAGGTTGTCAGATCTCGTGTAGATGAAATTTTTATCGAGTCTCAGTTTACAGGTGCAGGGCAAAATTCTAATTTGATATCAGGAAGCAATTGATATTCTCTGTAATCAGTACCATTTATGGTAAATTTAAGCTCCACCTCTCACAAATTGAATTATTTCCATTTCATAAGCTTCTCCAAATACCTTCTTTCATTCATGCCAACGAGAAACGCTAGACTTACTTGTCTATGCGTCAGTCATGTAATCCTAGTATAGAAATGTATAAAAAGGTGAAAAAATGATAAGTATCAAAGTGCGTTAAATACACATTTATTCCTATTTTCCCATACAAAGAGCAACTGCAACAACTTCCAAAGGTACGACATACGCTAATTGATTACTAGCTCCAATTCATACTATCTGTCTTTTAAGGTTTTTCCACACCCCTTAATTAAGATCTTTAATAGTTCTCAAATGTTACAGTTAATTAACGCAGTACTAGTGGAAGTAGTAAGTGTATTTGGAAAAAATAAGGTACTCCTATAAATACTCCATAGTTTCCTAAAAGGTCAAATCTTTAAAAACAAATCCAAGTCTGTCAAAACAACTAATATTGAGACCATAGAACATCATACAGGTCAGTTCCCAGGTAACCTGAAGAACAAAACAGTGGAAATAAGTAGAATCAACCTCCAACAAAACAAGCAGAAATTACAACAGGTAGCCACTCTAAAGTGCTCTAGTGCGTCCTGAATTTCAGTTTACCATTTCAATTTTTCGGGACAAAAATGTCCTAAATTGTCACGAAATTCATATTTTTAGTTTAAATTTTTCTCTGAGAATGGTTAATACTCAGAAAAATACAAAGCATAAGTAGGCGTTTGGACATAAGAATTGTAAAATTCCAAAAAATGGTGAAAAAAATTTCAAGTGAAAATGGTATTTGAAATTTAGAGTTAAGTGTTTTGTTTTTGAAGTTTTGTAAGTGATTTGAGTGACAATTCCAAAATGCAAGTGAAAATTGGAAATTTTATGAACAAAAGCTAATTTCGAAAAAAGAGTGAAATTTAGGGGAAAAAAATTTATGTCCAAACGGGCTCTAAGTATGACACATATCTATCAAAGATCAAATTTTTTCCAATTCTTGGGATTCAGAAGCTAACCCTATAGAAGTAAGCTAGTTCAGTAAAATAACAAACAAACCCCACGAACAAGAACAACCAGTAGCACAAAATTAAACACAAGAAAAATGGATTAAAACTATAAAAAGGGTGTTTAATTTTTATACCAATAGTAGGAGAAAGGTCCTGAGGAGGATGCTGTGAAATAAAACTGAGAAGAAGACTGCTTTTTCCAACTCCAGAATCTCCAACTAGCAGAATCTTGAATGAATAATCATAGCTACCGTTTTGATTCTTTTTCATATCCATTATTTAAATCTATATTAATTCCACATACTCAACAATTCTTATTCTCTGCTTCTACAAAATCTCTCTCTATTTATTTTTTTTCCTTCTCAATCTCAGTATTCTCAGAGTTTCGTTGAAAACAAGGAAGAAAAACCAACTTTTTTTTTGAAAATATATGAACAGTTGATTGATGCTGAAATTTTTGAATTAATAAAAATTAGGAATTTTGAAAGAGTATATTATGAGGTTATGGAGTTGGCGGGTGAAATAGTAGGACAAATGTTGTATTTTCATAGAGACATTTGTGAGGAAGATTTGTACACGCGCCAGCACCAGGAAGTAGCTGATCTCATTTATGGGACCCACTTTTCCGTGCTGTCACGCGCCTGCAGTTTGGGTTGGTATTTCTCGTTTGTCTTCTTCTGTTTGAAATTTCTCCACGTTTCGTATATTCATAGGCAATATTTTATATATTAATTTTTTTTTTAAGCAAATTGACTTATACTTATGTAAAATACAAAATATTGAAAAAATGGTTGAAATTTTTGGTGTCAATCATGCAGCGAAAGTTTGATTATTTGTTACACGTTTCAACTAGAAAACTAATAAGACATGTTGGTCAATCTTTTATCCGTTAAAAATAAATTTGATATCGAAAAAAGTAATTAAAATATTTGAGACTTTGAAATTAACTAAAAAATTTTAAGTGAAATGTCAATTTTTGGTTATCCTTTGAACATTGATTTCTTATTTGATAAAAATATTGTTATAGTTAAACATTAAAAACTTGGAATGAGCTACCAACTAATTTGATAAAGAATCAAATTCAATTCTTTTACAAATTTATCATATAAGTAAATCAAAACTTTTAGTGTACATAAATTTAGTTCCATTATAACAGCATTAAATAAGAAATAAATAAAAAAAATAGAGCATAATTAATTATAATACAGTATTGAGAGTTGGTTACACGCACAAAATGCATATCCGAGACTAGTAATTTAAAATGAGAATATAAGATATAGTAACAAGTTCATGTAAATACTAAACTCATGATGATAGAACTGTTAATATTATAAGATAGTAAGAAATACGTAAAAGTTTAACGTCTGGCATTAAAGATGATAAATTATATACTTAATAAATTTTTACTTGCTTGTTCAACTTCTTTTTTCGTACATATTTTTTTGGTACTATTCTTTTTATGACATAAAAATACAGGAAATGCTCTAAACTTTACCAAAAGTTGATCTACAGTGAGAAATAGATTTTTTATTTTAAATTTTTTATTCTGATATTTTGCTAAATACTTTACTATTGAAATAAAAAAGATATATTTGTTCAAATCATGACATGAAGAGATAATTTATTTCCTTTTGAAAATTTTAATTCGGAACAAATGATAACGAATTCAAACTTTTTAGGTTACAATAACATACAAAACAAATACTACTAATATCAAAACTCTAGGGACAGCGGTACTATAAAAATTGTTAGCATATAATCTCATTAATTTCTGTTAACTAATAAAGAAATTATTTTCAGATTATAACTATATTTAGACAAAAAGTTGTCTATTCAGATGATCACATTGAATATTGGCGAAGTCATGTGATATACCAATTTGTAAAATTCACTTTTATGATATATGTAAATTTTGAAATTACGTGAAATATTTCAAAAATATTAAACGCTATACCTTTATATATTCCAAAATATATCACAATATTCTACTTTGGAATACAATCCAAACCTATCTTACCATAATATTCCAACTAAACAGATCATAGTATTTTAATTTGGAATACAATATTCAAAATAAACATACCACAATATTCTAATATGAAAAATTCAAACCTAGCTTACCACAATATTCTAATGAAGAGTACAATATCTAAACTAAACATAGCATAATATTCTAATTTAAAATATAATATTCAAACTAAATATACCACAATATTCTAATTTGAAAAATTCCGTGAACCTAGCTTACCATAATTAATATTCTAATAAAGAGTATAATACCCAAACCAAACATACCACATTATTCTAATGAAGAATACATTATTTAAATAAAATATACTATAATATTCTAATTTGGAATGCATTATTCAAATTAAACATCTACAATATTTTCATTTGGAATACAGTATCCAAACAGAATATATCCCGATATTCTGATTTGTAATACGGTATTCAAACCAAACACACCACAATATTCTAATTTGGAATACAATATTCTAACAAAACACAATGCAGTATTATAAGTTGGAATATAATATTCAAACCAAATAGAGTATAATATTCTAGTTTGAAATACAGTATTCAAACCAATCATATGATAATTTTTTAAATTGGAATGCAATATTTAAACTAAACATGCTACAATATTCTAATTTGGAATACAATATCAAAATCAAATATATCACAATATTTTAATTTGGAATACACAGTATTATATTTTAGAATATAGTAAATATACATGGTAAAATAAATTTATAAAACAAGTATACATAATAAAAAAATATTTTAATTATATATAGTGTAAACTAATGTTTTTAATGGGCATTACCGCATAGATTATCTTTGAATATTTAGTTAACCAACACCGTTGGTAGTTGGCTAATAGTTGTTCGAGATAGTGTCAGAAAATGAACTATAAAAAGACAATTAGAGAGAACTTTTCATTATTTGGAACATTATGGGAAGTAATTAAGGGCATTCCCAAAGGTATCGCATATGGTAGACAGAATCAAGCCGCAATTAAATATTATACATGTGAGCTGGAAAAAACCTTCAATAGGGGGATCTCAAATTAAATGTCAATGGGTGGAGGGATTATCTTGGTCATATGATTATGGCTATGGGGTACAAATCGAACTGGAAAATCGTATCAAACGAAAAGTTAAACCAAGCTGATTAAAAAATTTGATTTGATATTAAGTAAAAAAAAATTGAACCAAACCGATATATAAATATCTAATTTTGATATATACTTTTAAGACTTTTTATAGAATTTTTTTAAAAAATTGTCTAGAAATATTTGTGATTCTCTAATGGGATGTAATATTTAGTTAAATATGCAGTGCTCCATTCTTATTAACTTTAACAATGGGTTGTATGATCACTTTCTTATCAAGTGTTACTGAAATGCGTCAATCTCTTTGTTCTTCTATATTCATATGTCAAGATCTATTAAGTCCTTATATCTTTTCCGAATTGAAGTGGTATTTCGATAATTTAAAATTAAATAGAACATATTATTATTTAGGTATCATATTGATTATTATGTTTAATTATTAAAACCGGCTAACCTTAAAAGTGTACATCAACAAAAAATTATTGTCAGGCGTATACTAAGAAAATTCTCCCATAAGAATATTTTAATAGATCATATGTTTGTCAATTTTTTCAATTTTTACTAAACATATATTTACTTATAAAAAATTTAACAAAGTAATATTCAGGTAATGTTCATGTAATGAAAAATCCGACAAACCGAACCAATTCAAACCGATATAGTTAATTTGGTTTGATTTTGATACAAATTGAACCAACCCGATCCATGTACACCCCTAATTATAGCATTCTCCGTGTATCTTGGTTGTTGTTCGAACAACTCTGCTGAAGCTCAATCAATCAAAATTGGTTTGAGATGGTGTTTTAGATCATGGTTTCAACAGGTTAACAATAGAGTCAGACTCTCTCCTTGTGATTCAGATGATTAAAGGAGTTATCACTACTTCTTGGCATATCAAGGATGAAATCTAAGAGATTCAAGCTATGAACCTAATCGGACATTTTCTATTTGTCTGTACTTTCAAAGATGGAACGATACAAATGAACGGAATCCCTCTTTATATAGTAGAGTAATACTAAATAAGATACAATTGTAATAATGGAAATAAATCTCATGATTGGTGTCAATAACCGCTTGATTCAATCTGTTCCGCGATTTCCGCCGAGATCTTCGGTTGATTGCTAATATCTCGTCATTCCGTTATTATGCCATACTCGAAGTTGGTCATGCTCGGTCTCGATCTTCAGCGAGTACTTCGATCTTCACGCTCCATACTCTACCATCGAACTCGAGCCCGATCTATTACGAACTTACTCTCGAGACAGCTTCTCACGCCTACAAAATCAGGCATGCCCGATTTCGACCGTATATAATATTCTTTCACCGAGGCTATAAGTCTACCAAGGCAGATTATATCCTCACTGAAGAATGATGAGATTGGGAGGAAAAATTCTAGAATCAGGATGAGGAAGAGTACCTTCATCTTTGATCCAGGTTGACTGATTTTTGCTTGTTGAGATTTACGTATTTAGTCGATTGGTCAAAAAGACAAAAACAATTATATTTACTATCTAATATACAAAAACTATATATTGATTATGTATAAAATATATGTTTTGTCGGCTACTATTACTGAGTAATTTTCGCAATATTTTTTGAGAAGTTCAAAAAGCTTTATACAAACAAACGCTCACCATGTATGGTCACAAAACACATAAAACAAATGTTTGTTTTTTATACGCTACTCAAAATAATGGGGTTAATCATTCAGACATTACCGTGATTTATAATATGTTTAATAGAAAATGGACAATATATTAAATCCATTCAGTCAATAGTGGAAGATTTCATCTTTTTTCAAAGTTTTGCTGGCAATATAATCTAGTCAATAATATTATTATTGGATGATATTCGCATGGTCCATTTCGGGTGTCTCTATCAACTTGGATCCTACTAATAATTACACTTTACTATTCCTCTAGTTTCTAATTAGGAAATAGTTTAATGATAAAATATCATAAGTAAACATAGTGCTTTGAGTTTAAATTCCAACAACGTAACCGTCTTGTCCGTGTTGTTCAATTAGTTTTTGTTTTTGTAATTCCAAATTATAAACTATTGGAAAACTAATGAAAGTTATACTAAGAAACCAAAATTATTTAGGATTTGGTATTTGTAACTTATTTAATCCATGTTTAATTAAGATTTTCTATTTCAAGTCAAAATAGATTTCATACTATTATAAATAGGAATTAACGATTCTGGTCTTCAACCAAAGAATTATTTTTTGGTTATACCATTTTGTGCTCAAAGATGGCGAAAACAAGTATAAGAGCAGAGATTGATATAAGAAGAATGGACGAGCAACTTGAGAAACATTTAGATCGAGTATTTAGCAACCCTAAGTGCTGTAAAAGTAAAGAACCAAAAGTCCAACTTATCAAAAAAGACGAATGGGAATTTGACTGCAAAAATATCAAGGTCAAGAGTCTTATTGGTCAAGGAGCATATGGTTCAGTTTACAAAGGAGTTTACAATGGAAAAGAAGTTGCAGTTAAAATACTTGATTTAAGAGATGAAGATAGAAAAGCTATAGTAACAAAGGTTTTTACGCAAGAAGTTTCAATATGGTACAAACTAAATCACCCAAATATTGCTAAGTTAATCGGAGCTTCAAAAAATAACGTGCCCGAAATTAAACTCAAATCAGAAAATTGTCAGCATCGTCGTTCAACGAAAGATGGATATTGTATTGTGGTAGAATTTGGTACACTCAAATCCTACCTTATTAAAAACCAAGTCAAGAAATTACCTCTACGTTGTGTGAGTCAACTAGGGTTAGATATTGCAAAAGGGTTGAGTTATCTTCACTCAAAGAAAATTGTACATAGAGATGTGAAGACTGAGAATTTACTACTTGACAAAGAAGGAAGAGTGAAAATAATAGATTTTGGAGTTTCTAGAGTTGAAGCAACTTGCCCTATTGATATGACAGGGCAAAATGGTACAATTGGATATATGGCTCCTGAGGTTTTAGCTTGTTTACCATATGATCATAAATGTGATGTTTATAGTTTTGGAATTTGTTTGTGGGAAATATATAGTTGTTCAATGTCATATCCTGAACAAATTCAACTTTCTAAAACTTCTCCTCATGTTTACAAAAGTAGAAGACCTGAAATACCAAATTCTTGTCCTAGTTCTTTGGCTGATATAATGAAGAAATGTTGGGATGCAAACCCTAAAAGGAGACCAGAAATGGAAGAGGTGGTTTTGATGTTAGAAGCAATTGATACATCTGAATTAGCTGCACAAAATGAGTTTAAGGGTTGTTTTTGTTTGATAAGAGGAGAAGGATTATAATGTACAATTTATTGGTTTTTGTTTTATGAAGCTTGTATATGTTTCGGATCATTGTTTTATATTTTTTTTGTGTAAAAATTATTCTTTTCAGTTTCTTGGATTGCAAATGATTTCTACTCAAGCGCTTCATCTAGTACCTTAATTTGGCCAAATGTAAATCGGAATCTGCCAATGTTTTCATCCAAAAGATATTGAAATAAAAAGTTGTAGAGATCATTCCAAGATTTTATAAAATTACTATTCCTTCAAAAAATTGCATTCATCAGGAACGATGATGAAGGGCGGCTCTAGGGTAAGGCCGGTGAAGCCTTTGCCTTAAGCCCTCAAATATTTAAGGTCCCAAAAAAATATAAAGCACTACTATATTTTTATATAATAATTAATAGAGATTTTAAATTTTGATCTTCTTTAAAATTTGGTAGAGGCGGGATTGAGTTGATAGGATGAATTTTTTTCTTTCACTATATTAAATAATATATTTATCTTCTTATCAATTCAATTTTTTTCCTTTATGTATAGATTTTTTTTTTTCGTGATTTACTTTCTAATTTCAACTCATATTTTTAAATTAACTATTCTTTTTTGTCACATTTGATTAATCCACATCAGAAAGCAAGTTCTTTGTATCTCATCTTTTTTAACTAAAAAATCTCCAAGACACGTGTCGCGAGGTTCAAACCACGATGGATAATAGACTCACGCCTTTACCATTTTCACTTAAGGGGCGAGTTCAATATCACATGACGTGCGCCTAACCCACACCTCATACGTTGAGCTCTCGCCACTAAAAGTCATGTCGGCTTTTTTTGTGTGTGTGTCTCAACATTATATGAATTTTATGAAAGAAGTTTCATGATTTTTTAATATATTTTGATTTTAAGCCACCTGTTTAGTTGAGCCGCCCCTAGTTGATAATTAATAATTATTTACCGACCATTGCCCTACCATGAACGTATTGTTTAACCAACTTCATTCGCATTTGATAACTAAATGACACATTTACTGCCTTTAATGTTGTTGTCATTGTTGTCTTATCTTAATTGATACTCTAGAAAATTTAATTGAGAATGTTAGGGATAGACAAGTGAATCTAGTAGAAGATTAGTAAAGCCTTGATTTAAGTACACATTTTTTTTAATAATGAATTTTATGATTTTATTTCAAATTAGACAATATTAATCACTACTAGAAATTCGGCCAAAACAGACCGCGGCCAACCCGGTCAGTTTTTAAAATATTTGATTTTATAATTGATTTTTTTAGGAAACCAACTGACTTCAGTTGATTTTTTTTGGGCACAAAAATACGAAAAACAGTTTTAGCATTCCGTGAAATTTATTATTTAAGAAACTTACCGAAATTGGTCGATTTTTCATGTAAAATAAAATAAAATTATTATTCAAAAAATCGACCGAAATCGGTCGGTTATTCCAGTAAATCATTTTAATAAACTGACCGGCTTCAGTCGGTAATTTTATATTTGTAATAAACCGACCGAAACGGTCAGTTATTTTCGCGCGAAAATACATTTAAAGATGACAAATGAATTAAAAGAAAGTCATAAACCAAATGAATCAATATTCTAGTGGTAGAATAGTATCCTGCCATAGTACAGACCCTGGTTCGAGTCCCTGACAGTGCATTTTTTAATTGCATAATTAAAAATACCGACCGAATTCGGTCGGTTTTTTCGGCAGATATTGCTTTTTGGGTCGTTTGTGAAAATTAATTTACCGACCGAAATTTCGACGGATTAAAGTTGGTCGGAAATCGGTCAGTTTTTTCAATTTTTCGACTGATCTCGGTCAGTATTTCTAGACGGTTTTAGGCAGTTTTTTAGTTGTGAATATTTGTAGACAAAATAAAAAAGTACAACAAATGTAACGACCCGACCAGTTGTTTTGCGTATCAGGACCCCGTTCCCCTAAATGAGACTTCCAGTAGCTACTTATTATGATTTATGAATTGCGGGGACGGGTGGTTCGGGATTTGGAAGTGTTTAGAGTGCTATAGGAACACTTGGTTCCTTAAGGTTGGCTTTTTTTGCCAAGTTTGACTTCGGTCAGCATTTTTAGCAAACGACCTCGAAATCGAGTTCCAGCAGTTCCAGTAGCTTCGTATGATGGTTTCGGACTTGGGCGTATGTTCGGAATGGATTTTCGATGACCCGAGAGCATTTCGGCGTCAAATATAGAAAAAGGAATTTCCTTAAGTTTGAAATTTTGGTTTGGAACGTGTTTTGTGTTATCGAGGTCCGAATGGAATTCCGAGATCCAGAATAGTTTCGTTATGTCATTCATGACTTGACTGCAAAATTTGGTGTCATTCCGAGTAGTATAGGTTGGTTCGGCGCATTGTCATCGAATTCTAGAACTTGAAGTTCTTAAGTTATGATTCTAGGGGTTTTGGGGTGTGATTTTGAGTTTTAGCATTGTTTTGAGTGTTCTGAAGGCTCGAGCGAGTCCATATTATGATTTGGGACTTGCTGGTATATTTGGACGAGGGATCGGGTGGGCATAGGGGCCTCCCCGGCACTCAACGGGGCTAAAAACCAGCTAAAATAGTTGCTGGTGCACCTCATCTGGTGTGACGGCAAGTGCGGTTGCCCATTCGCAAGTGCGGGACCACTCATGCGGTCCCAAGCATCGCAGGTGCGACTCCAGGTGAGGTCCCCCTTTCTCACAGGTGCGGACAAAAGTTCACAGGAGCGGAACCGCTGATACGGCCATCCCTCCGCAGGTGCGAACCCAGCCCTTTCCGTCCAGCTCGCAGGCACGAGACCACAGGTGCGGAATCCCTGTAGGCCAGGCAGTATATATTCTTTGAAACTCGGGATTTCACCCCTTTCATTCATTTTCCTCCACCACTAGAGTCTTGTGAGCTTGGGAAGAGCACACCACAACCTAGCTACTGTCAAGGTAAGTTAATTCCACTTCAACGCTAGTTTATTCATGACCTTCAAGATAAAATAACTAACAAGAATTGGGTAATAATTTAGGGTTCTTGAGAAATTGGTGAATTGCCCATTTATTGCTATAAATTCAAGTATAAATCATATATTAACGATCCTTAGGCTTCGGGTGAGCGATTCCTTCGTGAATTTTCGGAAATTGAACGTGCGGGCCAGGGGTTGGATTTTGGGAATTCTTCAAGAATGTTGAATTATTGAATAAATAGGATAATTCCCCCACTTTGAGCATGCATTGATATCATTGTACCATATTTGACTAGTTGTGAGTCCTCGGGTGTAGAGTTCGGAGTTCGGGCGCATCCTTGGTCCGAGGGGTAGATTCGACACGAGGTGACTCTCCTTTATAACCTTGTAAGAGGGAATTGTCCCCATAGGTGTTATATATGTTGTGTGTAATTGTTTTGGGGGATACATGCGTACAAAGTGACGAGAGTCCATACGTAGCGACTATCATGCTCTGTCGGGTAGTTTTAGGGCTCACAAACATGTCTCTATGTGCCTTATATGTATCTTTGGGTGTTCTTTGAGCTGCCTATTACTTTTGAATTGATATGGAAACGTGGAAAGTTGCATTTGAACTCCCAGTTGATTAATCCCCGTTACTATAGCTCCCTATTGAGTTATTGATATTTCGGTATATATATGTACGTATGAGAGTCAGCACTCGAATCGCAGGTATGATTCGCGATCGAGGGAAGCTTTAAGATAAATCGGTATAAATGTGTCAGCACTCGAATTGCAGGTATGATTCGCGATCGAGGGAAGCTTTATGGTAATTCTATATAAATGTGTCAGCCCGAGTCGCGGGTATGATTCGCGAGCGGGGGAAGCTTTATGTCTATTCAGTATCTAGATATTTCCTTATGTCTCTGGCTGGTTGTCTTACCCTTGTGTGCGCTTGGATATTTGGTACTGTTTTCATTGATATTGACTTGACAGATATTTGGGGGAAAAGGAAAGTGTACATTGTTACTTATTTTCAGTAGTTTGCTGGATTTCTGTACCTTATATGTATCTGCTGCTTAATGTCTCACATGTCTACTGCATTTCGTTATATCATGTTTTGTATTATTACCGTTGGACCTTAGCGAGTGTCAAGTCGACCTCTCGTCACTTCTTCTTAGAGATTATATGGGATACTCACTGGGTACATATTTACTTATGTACTCATGTTGCACTTTTGTACTTAACTGTACAGGTTCTGAGGCTGGTGCACCTGGTTATCAGACCGGAGCTCGTTATTGACTATAGCCGGGCCTGACTTCACGATGAGCTGCTTCTTTTGACGATCCTCAGCAGCTCCTTGGAGTTTTCTTTTGCTTATTTTACCGTCTACTTATTTCAGATAGTGGAATTGTATATATTTTTTGTCTCTATTATAAATTCAGTTAGATTTCCCGTGATACACGTGACACTAGTTCCTGGAACACACGTGGTAATTGTTGGGGATTTTGGGCTGTATATTTATGTATTCTTGTATGTTGGCTCACGCGTACTTATGGTTACTTTTGGATCTCAAACTGGTTTATTGTCTTTGATGTCGTATTTGAACTTGTTAAATTCGGTAAATGGTAAATTGTTTAATCGAAATAAGGAGGAACACTTAGCGAAATTTGTGTTGGCTTGCCTAACCCCGGCGTTGGGCGCCATCCCGACCTGAGTTAGGATTTAGGTCGTGACAACGTGGTATTAGACCTTTAGGTTCACGTAAGTCTCACGAGTCACGGGCAGGCCCAGTAGAGCCTTGCGGATCGGTACGGAGACGTATGTACTTATCTTCAGGAGGCTATAGGGTGTTAGAAAAACTCTCCTTATTCATATTCTATCGTGCAATCTGTGATGTACTTAGACTAATTCTTCTATTCTCTCACAGATGGTGAGGACGCGCGCATCCGATGTTCCTGGTCCAGGAGATGCCGCTACCCCCGCCGCCCGAGGTCGTGGTAGGGGCGAGGGGAGGGCACCGATTCGAGGTAGGGACGAGGGCGTCCCAGAGCTATTCCAGTTGCACCACCAGAGGACCCTATTATAGAGTAGCAGGACGAGGTGCATCCAGTAGATCCTGCTCCAGCAGACTTCATGACAGCGCCAGTCTTCCAGGAGGTTATGGGCTGTATAATCAGATTCCTGGACACCATGTCCCAGGCTGGTTTATTTCCAGCAGATCCAGCCACTTCACAGGCGGTAGGGGGAGTCCAGCCCAGGCCGCAGGACAGGCAGCAGCAACACATCATACCCCGGATACATTGCCCGTGGGTGGTATCCAGCCTGTAGTAGCAGCACCGGAGCCCAGGCCAGCTGCGGATGGTGATCAGCAGAACATGTTAGACAGATGGACTCGATTGCGCCCTCCAATCTTCGGGGGTGAGTGGGGCGAGGATGCACAGGACTTTATTGATAGGTGCATGGAAAGACTGCACAACATGAGGATCCTAGCGTCCCATGGGGTAGATTTCACCACATTACAGTTAGAGGGCAGAGCTTGCCGGTGGTGGCAGTCTTATATTCTCAGCAGGCCAGCAGATTCTCCTACTGTCACTTGGGAGCAGTTCACGCAGATGTTCTTGGACAGATATATTCCACCCTCTGAGAGGGAAGAGCTGCGGGGTCAGTTTGAGCGGTTAGAGCAGGGGCAGATGTCCGTGAGAGATTACGAGGTCAGATTTTCAGAGCTGTCACGCCATGCACTTATGATATCACCCACCGATGCTGAGAGAGTGCGGAGGTTTGTAGCAGGATTGCATCCTGGTATTGGATCTACCATGGCTCGAGAGGTGGAGATGGGTACTCCTTATCAGCTCATAGTGGAGATTGCTCGCAGGGTCGAGGGTTATCGGTTGAGAAGTAGGGAGCAGGGTCAGCAGGATAAGAGGACTAGTTTCTCGGGAGATTTCAGGGATGCCCCAGCTAGGAGCAGAGGTCACTTTGGGGGTGGTCACCCCAACAAGCCTTCTTATTCAGCACCTCCACTACCTCCCCGAGGTGTTCCAGTTAGGCCCCAGTTCAGTGCCATGCCAGAGCGCTCCTACCGTCCTCCAGCTATTAAGAGTTCTCCTAACGGTTACTCCAGTCACCAGATATCCTCAAGTTCTTATTTTAGTGTTATGCCAGAGGGTTCACATCGCTCTCCGGCCATTCAGGATGCTTCTTCTTCAGGACAACAGGATATGTCACCTGTGAGATGTTACGAGTGCGGGGATCTGGGCCATGTAAGGAGGGATTGTCCCAGGTTTCGGGGCAAGACAGTGCAGCAGGGTTATCAGCCTATGAGTTCCAGTCGCCAGAGATCCTCCAGTTCTTATTTCAGTGCTATGCCAGAGGGTTCACATCGCTCTCCGGCCATTCAGGATTCTTCTTCTTCGGGATAACAGGATATGTCACCTGTGAGATGTTACGAGTGCGGGGATCTGGGCCATGTAAGGAGGGATTTTCCCAGGTTTCGGGGCAAGACAGTGCAGCAGGGTTATCAACCTATGAGTTCAAAACCAGCAGTCCGACCACCTAGGGGTGGAGGATAGGTCAGCAGGGGTCGTCCTAAAGGGGGAGGCCAGTCAGAAGGGGGTCAGTCAGCTCCTGTTCACTCCGGTGGGGCTCAGTCTTCAGGTGCTCCAGCCAGATTCTATGATATTCCGGCTAGATCAGATGCAGTGGCCTCAAACGTCGTGATCACAAGTATTATCTCAGTATGTGGTAGAGAGGATTCAGTATTGTTTGATCCAGGATCCACTTATTCATATGTTTCATCCCTATTTTCCCCTTTTCTGGATGTTTCTCATGAGTCCTTGGTATCTCCTATATATGTGTCCACTCCTGTGGGCGATTCTGTGGTGGTAGACCGGGTTTATCGGTCTTGTGTGATCACCTTATGTGAGTTCGAGACCTGAACTGAACTTTTATTGCTCGACATGTTTGATTTTGAGGTTATTCTAGGCATGGATTGGCTATTTCCTTATCATTCCATGCTTGATTGTCATGCCAAGACATATACTTTAGCCATGCCCGAGTCGCCTAAGCTGGAGTGGAGGGGTTTTTCAGTTAGTGCAGCCAGCCAGGTTATTTCATTCATGAAGGCTCGACATATGGTCGAGAAGGGTTTTCTGTCCTATCTTGCTTATGTGCGGGACACCACCGCCGAGTTCCCGACTATCGATTCAGTGCCAGTTGTCCGTGAGTTTGTTGATGTATTTCCTTCAGACTTCCCAGGCATGCCTCCAGATCGAGATATTGATTTCTGCATTGAGTTAACTCCAGATACTCAGCCTATATCCATTCCTCCGTACCATATGGATCCTAAGGAGTTGAAGGATTTGAAGGGGCAGCTTGTTTATTAGGCCGAGTGTATCGCCATAGGGTGCTCCGATTTTATTTGTGAAGAAGAAGGATGGGTCTATGCGGATGTGTATTGATTACCGTTAGTTGAATAAGGTGACCATTAAGAACAAGTATCCTCTGTCGCGCATCGATGATTTGTTTGACCAGTTGCAGGGTTCTCGCGCATTTTCTAAGATTGATTTGAGGTCGGGTTATCATCAGTTGAAGATTCGGGCCTCAAATGTTTCGAAGACTGCATTTCGTACCAGATATGGCCATCATGAGTTCCTGGTGATGTCCTTTGGCTTGACTAATGCCCCAGCAGCATTCATGGACTTGATGAATAGGGTGTCCAGGCTGTATATTGATTCCTTAGTCATTGTTTTCATTGATGACATCTTGATTTACTCACGGAGCCTGGGTGAGCACGAGCAGCATTTGAGGGTTGTGCTTCAGACCTTGCGAGAGCAGAAGCTATATGCTAAGTTCTCCAAGTGTGAGTTCTGGTTAGAGTCTGTGGCATTTCTGGGGCATGTGGTATCCGGAGAGGGTATCAAGGTTGATCCTCAGAAGATTGAGGCAGTTTAGAGTTGGCCGCGTCCTACTTCAGCTACAGAGATCAGGATCTTTCTGGGCCTATCAGGTTATTATCGTCGGTTCGTGGAGAGGTTCTCTTCTATTGCAGCTCCATTTACTAGGTTAACTCAGAATAATGCCCCGTTTCGGTGGTCCGACGAGTGTGAGGCGATCTTTTAGAAGCTCAAGTCAGCATTGACCTCAACACCAGTTCTGATATTGCCTTCCAGTTCTGGGATGTATACTGTGTATTGCGTGCCTCACGTGTCGGGTTGGGATGTATGTTGATGCAGGATGGGAGCGTTATTGCTTATGCTTCACGTCAGATGAAGGTTCATGAGAAAGATTACCCTGTGCACGACTTGGAGTTGGCGGCGATTGTTCATGCTTTGAAGATTTGGAGGCACTACTTGTATGGTGTGTCTTGTGAGGTTTACGACCACCGTAGTTTGCAGCACTTGTTCAAGCAGAGGGATCTTAATTTGAGGTAGCGCAGATGTCTTGAGTTGTTGAAGGACTATGATATCACCATTCTCTATCATCCGGGCAAGGCAAATGTGGTAGCAGATGCCTTGAGCAGAAAGGCAGTGAGTATGGGTAGCTTGGACTTCATTGTGGCAGAGGAGAGACCTCTAGCCTGGACATTCAGTCCTTGGCTAATCACCTAGTGAGGTTAGATTTTTCGGAGCCTCGTCGAATTCTTGCGTGTGTGGTTGCTCAGTCTTTGTTATTGGGAGAGATTAGGGCTCAACAGTTTGATGATCCATGCTTAGCAGAGCTTTGGGAGTCAGTGGTCCAGGGTAGGGCCAAGGATATTACTATGGGTGAGGATGGTGTCCTGAAACTTCAGGGTCGTGTATGTGCTCCTAATTTTAATGGCCTGAGGGAGAGGATTCTAGCAGAGACACACAGTTCCCAGTATTCTGTTCATCCTGGTGCTACGAAGATGTATCGTGATTTGAAGCAACATTTCTGGTGGAGGCGGATGAAGAAGGACATTGTGGAGTATGTGGCCAGGTGCCTTAATTGCCAGTAGGTTAATATGAGCATCAGAGGCCAGGAGGCCTATTTCAGTAGATGCCCATTCTAGAGTGGAAGTGGGATGGCATCACTATGGACTTCATGGTTGGGTTGCCTCGGACTTTGCGGAAGGTGGACGCGGTTTGGGTCATTGTGGATAGATTCACCAAATCGGCGCATTTTATTCCTGTGGCTACTACTTACACTTCTAAGAGGCTAGCCCAGATCTACATTCAGGAGATAGTCAGGTTGCATGGTGTGCCGGTCCATTATATCAGATCGAGGTCCTTAGTTCACCTCTCACTTTTGGAGAGCATTGCACAGTGGGATGGGCACTCAGATAGATCTCAGCACATCATTTCACCCTTAGATTGATGGCCAGTCGGAGTGTACAATTCAGATATTGGAGGACACCCTCAGGGCGTGTGTGATTGACTTTGGGGGTCAGTGGGACCAGTTCTTTCCTTTGGTGGAGTTTGCGTACAATAATAGTTATCAGTCCAGCATCGAGATGGCCCCATTTGAAGATTTGTATGGTCGGTGGTGTCGTTCTCCTATCGGGTGGTTTGAGCCTGGCGAGGCTAAGTTATATGGCACGGACCTGGTGAGAGATGCCTTGGAGAAGGTGAACTTGATTCAGGAGAGGCTCCGTACAACACAGTCCAGACAGAAGAGTTACGCAGATCAGAGGGCACGTGATGTTCATTTATGGAGGGAGATAAGGTTCTGCTAAAGGTTTTGCCGATGAAGGGCATTATGAGATTCGGGAAGAAGGGCAAGCTGAGCCCAAGGTTTATAGGTCCTTTCGAGGTGTTGAGGCGGATCGGAGGGTTGCTTATGAGCTACATTTACCTCCCAGTTTATTGGGAGTTCATCCGATCTTCCATGTATCGTTGCTCCAGAGATATCATGCCGACTTTTCTCACGTTGTTGATTTCAGCACTATTTACTTAGATGAGAAGTTGGGCTACGAGGAGGAGCCGATTGCTATTATTGATAGGTAGGATCGCCAGTTGAGATCCAAGAGAATCTCTGCCGTGAAGGTCCAATGGAGGGGCCAACCAGTTCAGGAGGCGACTTGGGAGTCCGAGGAGGACATGCAGAGCAGATATCCACATCTTTGCAGCACTTCAGGTACGATTCTAGACCCGTTTGAGGACGAACGTTTAATTAAGAGGGGGAGAGTGTAACGACCCGACCGATCGGTTTGTGTATTAGGACCTCGTTCCTCTAAATGAAACTTCCGGTAGAGGCTTATTATGATTTATGACTTGCGGGGATAGGTGGTTCGGGATTTGGAAGTGTTTAGAGTGCTATAGGAATAATCGGTTCCTTAAGGTCGGCCTTTTTGGCCAAGTTTGACTTCGGTCAGCATTTTTAGCAAACAACCTTGGAATCGAGTTCCGACAGTTCCAGTAGCTTCGTATGATGGTTTCAGACATGGGCGTATGTTCAGAATGAGTTTTCAATGACCCGGGAGCATATCGGCGCCCAATATAGAAATATGAATTTCCTTAAGTTTGAAATTTTGGTTTGGAACGTGTTTTGTGTTATCGAGGTCTGAATGGAATTCCAAGACTGGGAATAGTTCCGTTATGTCATTCATGACTTGCCTACAAAATTTGGTGTCATTCCAAGTAGTATATGTTGGTTCGGTGCATTGTTATCGAATTCTAGAACTTAAAGTTCTTAAGTTATGATTCTAGGGGTTTTGGGGTGTGATTTTGAGTTTTAGCATTGTTTTGAGTGTTCTGAAGGCTCGAGCGAGTCCATATTATGATTTGGGACTTGTTGATATATTTGGACGAGGGCTCGGGTGGGCCTAGGGGCCTCCGGGGCACCCAACGGGGCTAAAAACCAGCTAAAATAGGAGCTGGTGCACCTGATCTGGTGTGACCGCAGGTGCGGTTGCCCATTTGCAGGTGTGGGACCGCTTCTGTGGTCCCAAGAATCGCAGTGCAAACCTAGGTGAGGTCCCCCTTTCTCGCAGGTGCGGACAAAAGTCCGCAAGAGCGGAACCGCTGGTGCATCCATCCCTCCGCAGGTGCGAACCCAGCCCTTCCCATCCAGCTCCGCAGGTGCGAGCCCCAGCTCGCAGGCGCGAGACCGCAGGTGCAGTCCTCGAACCGCAGGTGCAGAATCCCTGTAGTCCAGGCAGTATATATGATTTGAAACTCGAGATTTCACCCCCTACATTCATTTTCCTCCACCATTAGAGTCTTGTGATCTTGGGAAGAGCACACCACAACCTAGCTACTGTCAAGGTAAGTTAATTCCACTTCAACGCTAGTTTAATTCATGATCTTCTAGCTAAATTAACTACTAAACCATTGAAAAATCAAGAATTGATTAATAATTTAGGGTTCTTGAGAAATTGGTGAATTGCCCATTTATTGCTATAAATTCAAGTAGAAATCATATATTAACGATCCTTAGGCTTCGGGTGAGCGATTCCTTCGTGAATTTTCGGAAATTGAACGTGCGGGCCCGGGGTTGGATTTTGAGAATTCTTCAAGAATGTTGAATTATTGAATAAATAGGATAATTCCCCTACTTTTAGCATGCATTGATATCATTGTACCATATTTGGCTAGTTGCGAGTCCTCGGGTGTAGAGTTCGGAGTTCGGGCGTATCCTTGGCCCGAGGGGTAGATTCTACATGAGGTGAGTCTCCTTTCTAACCTTGTAAGAGGGAATTGTCCTCATAGGTGTTATATATGTTGTGTGTAATTATTTTGGGGGCTACGTGCGTACAAAGTGACGAGAGTCCGTACGTAGCGACTATCATGCTACGTCGGGTAGTTTTAGGGCTCACAAGCATGTATCTATGTGCCTTATATGTATCTTTGGGTGTTCTTTGAGCTGCCTATTAATTTTGAATTGATATGGAAACGTGGAAAGTTGTATTTGAACTCCCAGTTGATTAATCCTCATTACAGGTATAGCCCCCTACTGAGTTATTGATAGTTCGGTATATATATGTATGTCTGAGAGTCTGCACTCGAATCGCGGGTATGATTCGCGATCGAGGGAAGCTTTACGATAAATCGGTTAAGTGTGTCAGCACTCGAATTGCAGGTATGATTCGCGATTGATGGAAGCTTTATGATAATTCTATATAAATGTGTCAGCACCCGAGTCGCGGGTATGATTCGCGAGCGGGAGAAACTTTACGTCTATTCAGTATCTAGATATTTCCTTATGTCTCTGGCCGGTTGTCTTACCCTTGTGTGCGCTTGGATATTTGGTACCGTTTTCATTGATATTGACTTGATAGATATTTGGGGGGAAAGGAAAGTGTACATTTTTGCTTATTTTCAGTAGTTTGCTGGATTTCTGTACCTTATATGTATTTGCTGCTTACTGTCTCACATGTCTACTGCATTTTGTTATATCCTGTTTTGTATTATTATCGTTGGACCTTAGCGAGTGTCAAGTCGACCTCTCGTCACTAATTCTTCGAGATTAGACAGGATACTCACTAGGTACATATTTACTTATGTACTTATGTTGCACTTCTGTACTTAACTGTACAGGTTCTGAGGTTGGTGCACCTGGTTATCAGACCAGAGCTCGTTATTGACTATAGCGGGCCTGACTTCACGGTGAGCTGCTTCTCCTGGCGATCCTCAGCAGCGCCTTGGAGTTTTCTTTTGCTTATTTCCCCATCTGCTTATTTGAGACAGTGGAATTGTATATATATTTTGTCTCTAGTATATATTCAATTAGATTGCCCGTGATACTCGTGACACTAGTTCCTGGCACACACGTGGTAATTGTTGGGGATTTTGGGTTGTATATTTATGTATACTTGCATGTTGGCTCACGCGTCTTTATGGTTACTTTTGGATCTAAAATTGGGTTATTGTCTTTGATGTCGCATTTCAACTTGTTAAATTCGGTAAATGGTAAATTGTTTAATCGAAATAAGAAGGAACACTTAGCGAAATTTGTGTTGGCTTGCCTAACCCCGCCGTTGGGCGCCATCCCGACCTGAGTTAGGATTTGGGTCATGACAACAAATTTTGTCAAAAAAAAGAGAAAGAAATATTGTCTATTCTTTAACAGTAAAAATATTTTAGAATTTTGAATTAAACTACTTAAATCTTCATATTAGTAAATACATTTTTCACAACATCAAGCTAACATATTGCAAATACATATCTAACATCTTACTTATGTATTTAAATTATACCTTTTAATATAAATAATAATATTATTACATGAATTTAAAGGCTTTCTTCCATTTAAGAATGTTATATCATAAATAACAAGTTTGAAAAAATGACAACACTAACTTTTTGCATATATATTTGTGTGTACGTACTAATAAAAAACTATAAAGCCTCTTATTAAACTTTGGCCACTAATTTATGGAACCGCCCTTAACGATGATCTATTATGTAACACCCCATAAAATTTGATTTATGTATGAATGATTCAAAGGAGTAGTAAGGTTATATTTTGGACATATGAAGTCCTATCGAGATGATTATGGGTGAAAATAGTTGTTTCAAAATCAAGATGCAAAGCGAGGTGCATAAGATTCGACAAAATCGACTAAGTTTGCAGAAGGTTCGTCTTCCTACAGTGTTTAGTGAAAATGTGTAAGTGAGTTTGAAAAACACAAAGTATGAAAGTTGTAAGCCTTTGAAATAAATTTCTAACTATATATTATGGAGCCCAAACGAATCTCTGTGCAAAATATTATGCCCATTTTACAGAACAGTGTGCAATATGCGCGCCCAGAAGCGCGGCCGCGCTACTGCGGCAGTGCAATGGCCATTTAGCGCGGTCAGGTGTGCGGTTGGGATTTCAAGTGGGTGGGGAAGAACATGGGGGGTCATATTTAAATCCCTACTTCATCCCCCACATCTCTCAAAAACCTAACTCCTTAAGGGTCCCTCCACCACCCAAGGTAAGTTCTAATGGTGATTCTAAGTTAATTTTAATTTTCCAATATCTTATTAACATGTTTAAACCCTCCATATCATTAGATATTCGATTGATACATCATTGTTGAGAGAAGGAACCCTAGAACTTGAATTCAAGGGGATTGAACTTCAAGAGGTAATGTCTTCACCCTCTAATTGATTCTAGCATTGATTTAGTAATTATAGACCCTAGTACATGAGATATGAGTTGATGAGTTTGATAGAAAATCATGAACGGTTATAGGTTGGGTGTGTTGATTGTTGATTGATGGTGTTGTATTACCTTATGGGTGATAAACAATAATGTCGATTATAACCATTTGAGACTTTAGAATTTATCTAGGAGCAAGAGAATGGGTTATTGGGTGTAGAGACACCATTAATAAGGACTATGAAGCTTTATTCTCACCAAGTGTTTGATAAAATGCTTAAGTTACCAAAACATGAGTATCATAGCTAATATGGAATCTCTTTGACTTGTATTGCTATAGATTAGAGTTGAAAGGGTTCACAAACGTTGTATTAGGCTCAACAGCAGGAAGTTAAGGTATGTGAGGCTAGCTCTTTACGTTTGGGAATGTCTATGATTCTCCCTACGTCCCATTCATTATGACTATTACTAGTTTCCTCAGAAAGTAATTATGCCCAGTCTCGTGAATAGTAGTAGAACTTTATTCTCTAGATGGAATAGTTCATAATCATTCGATACTCTATGAGTTTTAGTTATGAAAAATCAACTTATTATGAGTACATATCTCAGTCTAGTCCTGTTCATTATTCCGGTACCATGTAACTTAGTATAGATTTAATATTTTCAGCATCACGTGTATTGAATACATGTATTTGGGCCCGAGGCCGCAGTTTATGCTTTATGCATTTTGGGCCTGAGGTCGCAGTTATGTATATGTATACTTGGGCCCGAGGCCGCAGTTTGTGCGCGCACACACACACATACACACACACACACACACACACACACACATATATATATATATATATATATATTGGGCCTGAGGCCGCAGTTTATTTATTCAGAATAACAATTGGTTCATCATTCAAAAGAGGGAGTATTCATAACCTTACTTCCTATGTTTAGTTCAGTTATCAGTTATCAGTTATCAGTCTCAGTTTCAGTGTTTACAATTCTTTCTTTCAGTTGTCTTACATACTAGTGCAATTCAAATGTACTGACGTCCCTTTTTGCCCGGGGCTTGTATCTTGCGATGCAGGTAACGATTTACAGGTTGGCGACTCTGCTTGCTAGGGGATCTCGTATCAGCTGCTGGCGAGCCCCAATCTTTCGAGGCGTTATCCCTCCCTTTTTCAGTCATTATAGTATTTTTAGTTAATAAGGTATACCGGGGACCTTGTCCCGGTAAACAGTTAGCATCTCAGTATTCTTTAGAGGCTTCGTAGACTATGGTTCAGTCAGTCAGATGTTAGCAGGATTTTATGTGTTAGCCTTATCGACTACTCGTTTGTACTTGCAGACTTTTTAGTGTTTTCCATATCTATGATATTTTAGTCAGACTCCTTAGCAGATCATCATGTTATATATTTATATATAGCTTACAGTTATACCATATGTGAAAGCTATGCAGTTGGTTTGCTCGGTCACATGTAGTCAGGCACCGAGTGTCGTGTTATGCCCATGCCATGGTTCGGGGCGTGACAAAGCTTGGTATCAGAGCCCTAGGTTCAAGATTCCTAGGGAGTCTATGAAGCCGTGTCCAGTGGGGTCACTTTTATGTGTGTGCGCGCCACACGTGTAAACAATTGACCACCAAGACATCTAGGATTATTCCCTTTATTTCATATTTTAGATCGTGCAGTTAGAGTTATGCTTCAGGAATCTTTCTAACTCGTGTGAATTACGTATTTCAGAAAAATGCCTGCAAAAAGAAAGTACACCAGGAGGGCCTCAGCTACTATCCAGGGGGCTACGACGAATGTTGCTCAAGAGGGGAACACTCCGGCCCAGGGGGTTGCATCGGGCTCAGTGCCCAGTGCTTCAGACATGGATATCAGGGGAGCTATTCAGTTGCTCACCTAGATTGTTTCTACTCAGGCTCAAAGGCAGGGGGCAAGTGTTGTTCAAGAAACTGGTAGTTCCAGGTCCAGGGAATTCCTCAACATGAAACCTCCAGTCTTCACAGGGTCAAAAAACGATGAGGATCCACAAGACTTTATTGATGAGGTTCAGAAGATATTTCGAGTGATGCATGCTACAGACACTGAGGCAGCAGAGCTTGCTGCGTACCAACTGAAGTATGTTGCCAACACTTATGAAACATGGGAAGAGTCCCGAGGGGAGGACGTGCCTTCTGCAACTTGGAAGGAGTTTGCAGATGTGTTTCTTGAGCATTTTCTACCCATTGAGGTCTTGGAAGTTAAGGCTTTTGAGTTTGAGAGACTCAAACAGAATGATATGAGTGTGAATGAGTACTACCTAAAATTCGTCTCTTTGGCTAGGTATACTCCGGAAATGGTACGTGATATGAGGGCCAGAGTTAGGCGGTTTGTTTTGGGGCTTTCCGATGATTTGTTTGATGATGCTTGATCACGCTCAACTATGTATTGTAGAAGACTAAGCGGGCGTTGCAAATATAATCCTGGGGTATTATGCCCAGAGTCGATCCCTCAGGGAATTGACGTATCAAGCACGCTGTTTAAATTAGTACTCAGCTGTCACCTGATGTTGTTTAAGTTACTAATACTAAATATTAAACTAAAGATTAGCTATACTAAGGTATAAACAATTGTAATAAAATCTAAGGTTATAGTTTCC
>ML408329.1:0-17364 GCA_005239525.1 Nicotiana knightiana | reverse complement strand
GACGTATTTGCATCCTTTTAGCTCCGTTTCCATCTCCACTTCACCTACGCATGAAATAAACTCCATTAAGCACATAACCAGTGTATTTTTATCATTAAAGTGCATAAAATGTAAGGTATATCACATGTTAAACTATGCAATTTAGTCTCGCATCAATGCTAATATAGCTGCTCAGAATAATGACATGTTCATCACTAAGATGGTTGCCTTTGTTCAAGGGAACGAAGACAGGTTGAAGGAAGAAGAGCGGCTACAGAGAGAGAAGGACAGGGAACTCAACAAAAGAGCTAAGTCTGCAAGAAATCTCAGCCATGGGGGATCTCAAACAGGAGGTAATCGCCAGTTCTTCAGGAAATCAAAATTTGGACCTGCTCCATCTTCAGCTAGTGCACCGGTTCAGAGGTCAAGGTTTAACAAGAAAAACCAAAATTTCAAAGCAGCAGGCTCACAGTCACAGGCTAGTGTGGGCTACAAAGTACCTGGTTACCCCAATTGCAACACATGTGGTAAGAAGTATCCAGGAATGTGTCGTTTGGGCACAAATGGTTTCTTTGGGTGCGGTCAGCAGGGCCACTTCTTGACGGATTGCCCATCGGCAAGGCAGAACAATGTAGGCAATGTAGCTCAGTCCACTAATTCAGCAGCCCCTCATAACTCTCTGTCCCAGCAAGGGCGTGGTGCAGCAAAGTCTAGTAATGCAGGCGGTGGCCGAAACCGCTTGTATTCCCTAGCAGACCGTCAGTATACGGAGGCTCGGGAAGATGTTGTCACAGGTATGCTAACAATATTCACTTTTGATGTCTACGCTCTTATAGATACGAGATCCACCCTATCTTATGTAACTCCATATATTGCTAAGAAATTTGGGATAGAACCAGAAAAGTTGTGTGAACCTTTTGAAGTATCCACTCCAGTTGGAGAATCAATTATAGCTAGATGTATCTATAGGGAATGTCCAGTCAAAGTGTATCATCGTCTTACTGTAGCAGACTTAGTAGAATTGGAGATGGTAGACTTCGATGTAATCATGAGCATGGATTGGTTAGAGTCTTGTTATGCCACAGTGGGTTGTAGAACTAAAGTAGTAAGTTTTGAATTTCCTGGTGAACCAGTCTTAGAATGGAAGGGTGATGCAGTAACACTTAGGGGTAGGTTTATTTCCTATCTTAAAGCCAAAAAGATGATCTCCAAAAGGTATATCTATCATCTGGTTTCGAGTTAAGGATGCGGGTGCTCTGATTCCCACTCTCCAGTTGGTACTAATTGTAAATGAGTTCCCATAAGTGTTCCTCGAAGATCTTCCCGGAGTCCCTCCCGATAGGGAGATTGACTTTGGAATTGATCTACTCCCCAGCACTAAGCCTATATCTATTCCACCTTATAGAATGGCTCCAGCAGAGTTGAAAGAGCTGAAAGTTGAAAGATCTTCTAGATAAGGGATTCATAAGGCCAAGTGTCTCACCTTGGGGCGCACCGATCCTATTTGTCCGAAAGAAGGATGGGTCTTTGCGCATGTGCATTGACTATCGTCAGTTGAATAAAGTCACCATCACAAACAAGTACCCTCTTCCCATAATAGATGACTTATTTGATCAACTTCAGGGTGCCAAGTGTTATTCCAAGATTGACCTCAAATCGGGATACCATCAGTTGAAGTTTAAGGAAGTCGATATTCCAAAAATAGCTTTCAGGATTCGATATGGGCATTTCGAATTTTTGCTAATGTCATTTGGTTTGACGAATGCACCAGCATCTTTCATGGACCTTACGAATAGGGTCTTCAATTCCAGGTATTTCATTCACCCAACTTCCACCAAGATGTATCATGATCTTAAGGAAGTGTATTAGTGGAACGATATGAAAAAGAATATAGCATACTTCGTGGCTAGTTGTCTAAATTGTCAGCAGGTGAAAGTCGAACACCAGAGACATGGTGGATTAACTCAGAGTAAAGAAATTCTCATTTGAAAATGGGAGATGATAAACATGGACTTCATAACAGGTCTACCTCGCTCGTTTCGGAAGCATGATTCGATTTGGGTGATTGTAGACCGACTTACCAAGTCAGCTCACTTCTTGCCAGTGAAGACTACAAATTTGGCCGAGGATTATGCCAAGTTGTACATCACAGAAATCGTCCGATTGCATGGGAATCCCTTCTCCATCATCTCAGATCGTGGTGCTAAGTTATTGAACTTTTGAAAATCCTTTCAGAAGGGATTGGACACAAGGGTGAACCTCAGCACCGCTTTTCATCCTCAGACAGATGGCCATGCAAAACGCACCATTCAGACTCTTGAGGATATGTTGAGTGGATGTGTTATCAATTTTAAAGGTAATTGGGACGATCATCTACATCTCATTGAGTTTGCTTATAATAACAACTATCATTCTAATATCAAGATAGCACCTTACAAGGCTCTGTATGGGCGAAAGTGCAGATCACCAACTGATTGGTTCGAAGTTGGAGAAACGGAGTTGTTAGGACCCTATTTGGTCTATCAGGCTATGGAAAAAATCAACCTGATACAAAAGCATTTAAAAATGGCTCAAAGTCGCAAAAAGTCCTACTCGGGCGTGCAACGTAGAGACTTAGAGTTCCAAATTGATGATTGGGTGTTTCTGAAAGTTTCGCCTATGAAAGGCGTTATGAGATTTGGGAAAAAGGGGAAACTTAGTCCCTTCTATAGTGGGCCATATAGAATCCTCCAAAGGATCGGGCATGTGGCTTATGAGTTAAAATTGCAACAAGAATTAGATATTGTACACCCAGTGTTTCATGTATTCATGTTGAAGAAATTCATCGGAGACCCATCACTTGTGGTGCGTACGGAGATTGTAGGGGTTAAAGACAACTTGTCTTACGAAGAAAGTCCAGTGGCTATTCTGGATCGTCAAATCTGTAAGATAAGAACTAAGGAAATTGCTTTAGTAAAAGTGCTTCGGAGGAATCAAAAGGTTGAAGAGGCTACATGGGAAGCCGAAGAGGACATGAAGTCCAGATATCCCCATCTCTTTGAAGAGTAAACGGAAAATGTGGAAGGTAATTAACCTTTCCATTCAGGCCTTATATTATAATCTCCATCTCTTTCAGTATTCACTCAGCTTAGTATTTAGTAATCACATATTCATTCAGTTTGATATATATGTATTCATGGTATTTCAGTATTCGTATATCACCATCACACCCGTTTAATGTCCATAGATAGTCGTAGTTGCAGCCAGGACCATCATTCGAGGATGAATTATTTCAATGGGGAGATAATGTAACACCCCACAAAATTCGACTTAGGTATGAATGAGTTAAAGGAGTAGTAAGGTTATATTTTGGACATATGAAGTCCTATCGAGATGATTATGGGCGAAAATAGTTGTTTCAAAATCAAGATGGAAAGTGAGGTGCATAAGATTCGACAAAATCGACTAAGTTTGCAGAAGGTCCGTCTTCCAATAGTATTTAGTGAAAATGCGTAAGTAATTTTGGAAAACTCAAAACTTGAAAGTTTTAGGCTTTTGAAATATATTTCCATATATATATTATGGAGCCCAAACAGATCTCTGTGCAAAACGTTATGCCCGTTTTAAATAACAGTGCGCAATATGCTCGCCCAGTAGCGCGGCCGCACTACTGCGGCAGTGTTCTGGCCATTTAGCGCGGTGAGGTGTGCGGTTGGGCCTTCAGGTGCGCGAGGGTGCACATGGGGGATCATTTTTAAAAGCCCTAGTTCATCCCCCGCATCTCCAAAACATAAAAACTTGCTCTAAAAAGGAAAGTTTTCAAAACCTAACTCCTTAAGGGTCCCTCCACCATCCAAGGTAAGTTCTAATGGTGATTCTAAGGTAATTTTAATTTTTCCACATCTTATTAACATGGGTAAACCCTCCATATCATTAGATATTCAATTGGGACATCATTGTTGAGAGAAGGAACCCTAAAACTCGAATTCAAGGGGATTGAACTTCAAGGAGGTAATGTCTTCACCCTCTAATTGATTCTAGCATTGGTTTAGTAATTATAGACCCTAGTTCATGAGATATGAGTTGATGAGTTTGATAAAAAAGCATGAACGGTTATAGGTTGGGTGTGTTGATTGTTGATTGTTGGTTGAGGGTGTTGTATTACCTTATGGGTGATAAATAATAATGTCGATTATAACCATTTGAGACTTTAGAATTTATCGAGGAGCAAGAGAATGGGTTATTGGGTGTAGAGACACCATTAATAAGGACTATGAAGCTTTATTCTCACCAAGTGTTTGATAAAATGCTGAAGTTACCAAAACATGAGTATCATAGCTAATATGGAATCCCTTTGACTTGTATTTCTATAAATTAGAGTTGAAATGGTTCACAAACGTTGTATTAGGCTCAGCAGCAGGAAGTTAAGGTATGTGAGGCTAGCTCTTTACGTTTGGGAATGTCTATGATTCTCCCTAAGTCCCATTCATTATGACTATTACTAGTTTCCTTAGAAAGTAATTATGCCCAGTCACGTGAATAGTAGTAGAACTTCTATTCTCTAGATGGCATAGTTCATAATCATTCGATACTCTATGAGTTTCAGTTATGACAAATCAACTTATTATGAGTACATATCTCAGTCTAGTCCTATTCATTATTCTGGTATCATGTAACTCAGTATAGATTTAATATTTTCAGCATCATGTATTTCAGTATGGCTCTCAATTCCTGATTCTAAGTTCCTGAATGTTGAATACCTATATTTGGGCCCGAGGCCTCAGTTTATGCTTTATGCATTTTGGGCCTGAGGCCGCAGTTATGTATACGTATACTTGGGCCCGAGGCCGCAGTTTGTGCACACACACACACACACACACACACACACACACACACACACACACACACACATATATATATATATATAGGGCCTGAGGCCGCAGTTTATTTATTCAGATAAACAATTGGTTCATCATTCAGAAGAGGGAGTATTCATAACCTTACTTCCTATGTTTAGTTTAGTTATCAGTTATCAGTCTCAGTTTCAGTGTTTACAATTCTTTCCTTCAGTTGTCTTACATACCAGTGCAATTCAAATGTATTAACATCCCTTTTTTCCCGGGGCCTGCATCTCACAATACAGGTAACGATTTACAGGTTGACGACTCTGCTTCCTAGGGGATCTCGTATCAGCTGCTGGTGAGCCCCAGTTTTTCGGGGCGTTATCCCTCCCTTTTTCAGTCATTATAGTATTTTTAATTAATAAGGTATACCGGGGACCTTGTCCCGGTAAGCAGTTAGCATCTCAATATTCTTTAGAGGCGTCGTAGACTATGGTTCAGTCAGTCAGATGTTAGCAGGCTTTTATGTGTTAGCCTTGTCGGCTACTCGTTTGTACTTGCAGACTTTTTAGTGTTTTCCGCATCTATGATATTTTAGTCAGACTCCTTATCAGATCATCACATTGTATATTTATATCTAGCTTACAGTTATACCATATGTGAAAGCTATGCATTTGGTTCGCTCGGTTGTAGTTAGGCACCGAGTGCCGTGTTACGCCCAGGCCATGGTTCGAGGCGTGTAACATATTATCATTGTGTAATAGACTTTTGTGGTTACACCATATAAAATTTGAGGGAGAAGTTATAGAAAACACGACTTTAATACAAGTGTTTCATAAAAAAATTTACATGAGAGATTTCAACTATTTAAGTCTAAATGCAAATAAATCATGGCAATTTATTTGTGGTATGTCCCAAATTTTACTACTCTATAGAAATGGGAAGCGAGTGGAGCTTCTGGTTCAAATGAATTGCCAAAAAGATCAAGTCAAGAATAATCAGTAGTTTTCTGTCAGAGGGTAATTTGATCATTTCAAACATATACCCAAATACATGTGGACCCACTTAATTTTTTCTTTCATACGCCGACATCTTAAAACACTATCACCTCCCTTTTACATAGAAAAAGAAAAAGAAATGGACCCCACTTGAACAAGTGGATCTATAAGTATGACATCTTTTCAGATGCCAACCCGTCTGAAATACTATTTTTTTGCTCTTTATTTAGCTCTTTACGACTTTAGTTATCTATACATATTTTCGTAAATAACATTTTTATTTGGTTTGAATACCACAATAACTTAATTGGCTCAATCAACATTTAATTTGGAAAAAAAAATATTTATTTTTGGTAATTAAATCATTGAATTAACTACGAAAGTAAATATTTACAAATCAGTAGGTCACCTCAAACTAACTTTCTTACTGGAGAAAAAATAACTGTCTCTATATCATCTTACCTCCTAATCTCCTTTGTATATTCCTCTTTCTAGCTAACTACTTAGTAATTACACTTTGTTAAAAGGACACGAGTATAACCCTCAGCTCTAATATTGCACATGCATACCACTCTCCTTGCAAGAACATCCCGTGTTGTTGCTTTCTTCTCAAATATCCTTGCATTTCTTTCAATCCACAATGTATATGTGTATTCTGCAAATACTAGTTTGAGAATTCTGGCCATTTGGGATCTCCCCTTTATTTTCTGTACAATCCAGTTCTGCCATTCAGACCATGAAGTTGTGAGTGGTTGGTGCACTTGTAGCCATTTCATGAGTCTGCACCATATATTTCTACCATATGTACATTCTGCAAAGATGTGATCCCTTGTTTCTGGTGCTTGTTTGCAAAAGCAACATGTATCATCCACTTATATTCTCCAGTTCTTCAATATGTCAGCAGTGAGTAATCTTTCATACATTTGTAGCCACATTGTAAAAATTGCTTTTGGTCGCGCTTGATTCTGATACATTAAACCTGCTTGATTAATGTCCTTGATTAACTTGGCTATTGTTGATGCTTTCCATATTACCTCTTGCTCCAAATATTTTCCTTATCATCCAAGATGCCTGCTTTGGTGCTTCCATGTTGGCAAAGATTTGATCCTTGATGTAGTAGTTATGGATCCATTTGATCTATGGATCCATTTGATCCATAGCTTATATTTCTTGTTTTCCAACTCCCAACTTGCTTTTGTGATTGTTGCCTTGTTCCATAATGCCAGATTAATCAAGTTGAGTCCCCATGTTGCTCTAGGTGCACACACCTTATCTCATGACACTAAAGCTTTTTTAATGATTGTATTCTCCCCTGACCACACATAACTTCTGCAGTAGGCCTCTATTGTTTTAACAACTTTGGTTGGGATGGTGAATATTCGTGCCCAATAATTTTGAATACCAAAGAGTACATGCTGCACCAATTGGATTATGCATATATATGATAGCTTCTTTGTTGTCCAAGATGATATTCTAGCCACTATTTTATCAATAAGTGGCTGCCATTGCATTACTGAGAGCTTCTTTGTGTCAAGGGGTATGCCCAAATATCTTAAAGGAAGGGAACCTTGACGATATCCAAGATTTTGTTGTATCTCTTGCTGCACATCCAGGCTAACTCCTCCATAGTAAATAGAGCTTTTGGCTAGGTTAGCTTTAAGCCCAGATGCTGCTGAGAAGGTATGAAATCTATCATGCATCAATGCTACAGATGTAGCATTTTCTCTTAAAAAAAGTAAGAGATCATCCGCAAAACTCAAGTGAGTTACATCTAGCCTTGAACACATAGGATGATAGTGGAATATTTTTTCCTGCTTCAAATTCTTCAAATTTCTGGTTAAGTACTCCATTACTATAGAAAACAAAAAAAGGGACATTGGGTCCCCTTGTCTCAATCCTCTAGCTGCATCAAATGATTTAGTTGTTTCTCCATTGATGAGTATAGTGTAGTTGACTGTTGTCACACATTTCATAATCTATTTAGTGAATTTGTTTGGGAAGCCCAGTCCTTCCAGCATTTGATGAAGATATCTCCAGTCCACTGTGTCATAGGCCTTTTGAATATCCACTTTGATGAGGCATCTTGGTGAAATGTTCTTCCTTGAATAAGCCTTGACCAATTCATGAGCAAGCAATACATTGTCAGCCACCTTTCTACCTGGGATAAATCATGCATGTGTATCTGAGATAACTGAAGAAATGACTTTCTGAATTCTATTGTCTAATACCTTGGCAATGAGTTTATATAATACTGTACAACAGACTATTGGCATGTATTCTTTTATGTTTGAGGGGTTAGGAACTTTAGGGAGTATTATAATAGTTGTACAGTTGATTGCGCTATATAACTTTCCTGCATGAAAGAATTTCTTAACTGCTTGGCATATTTCTGAGCTTAGAAAGGGCCAAGCTGTTTTGATGAACAAAACATTATAACCATCTGCTCCTAGTGCTTTATCATCTGCAATAGCTCACAATCCTTCATATACTTCTTGATCTGTAACTTCAGCACATAGACTGGTCTGTTGCATATGATTGAGCACTGGCCTATTCTTCATTACCTACTTGTTAACTGCAGGTAATTGGTTTGCAGCTGATCCCATCAAGGATTTATAAAAATTAATGATCTCTGCTTGGATCTGTTGTTGGTCTATTAGTCTATCTCCAAAATCATTGACTAGTTTTGTGATGGCTTTTCTTTGTCTCCTTTCCTTCATAATTGTTGAAAAATACGTGGAATTTCCATCTCCTAATCTTATGCATTTTGCTCGAGCTTTATGTTGAAGGATGCTTTCTCCTATTAATGACCATTTTTCCAGCTTCTCTAAGAGTTGTTTCTCCTCGGTAGCCAATTCATCAGAGTAACAAGTTGACAGTTGATCTTGTATCCCCTGCAACAAGTCCCTTGTTAGTTCCAGTTTTTCTTTGGTACCCCTGAACTCTATGTTGTTAAGTTTCTTCAATAAAGGTCTTAGAGCCTTCAGCTTGTGCCAATTCATAGGATCTAAATTGTAGTGCACTTTCCATACTTCTTCTACCAGAGTCATGAAGTTTAGATGATCATCCCTTACATTGAAGAATCTAAAGGGCATTGCGGAGTAGAGTTTTGGCTTGATTGAGGTAAGTAATGCTTCTAAACTTGGTTCTGAGGGTTCGAAACCCCAAACTACGTGTTATGTGATTAGAATTGAGTAACGCACATGCCAAGTGACGGGCGTGCGGGCGTGCACCATGAGACTTGTGACCTGGTTCATCTCAGGGCACCATTTATTGGTTCTCTCTTATTGATATTTGTGCTTCTGTCAATGTGACTGATGGGACATCAGATTTTGGGATTCCTCTCTTTTTACAGTATTTTGAATTTAATTTTTATCTTTTATTTCGGTCTCTCTGATGGAAAAAGGTCAATATTTAAATATTTTTATGATAGAAAGCGAATTGGTTAAGAGTGTAGGCTTGCCTATTTCCACGATAGGCGCCATCACGACGGGGTTGGTTACTGGGTCATGACATTGTATCCCCTGAAACAAGTCCCTTGTTAGTTCCAGTCTTTCTTTGATACCCTTGAACTCTGTGTTGTTAAGTTGCTTCAGTAAAGGTCGTAGAGCCTTCAGCTTGTGCCAAAAAAATTTCATAGGATCTGAATTGTAGTGCACTTTCCATACTTTTTCTACTAGAGTCATGAAGTTTGGATGATAAGCCCATACATTGAAGAATCTAAAGGGAATTGTACCACTTGGTTCCGTTCTCCTCATTGTTATTACCATTGGAGCATGATCTGGTATGAATGGGAGTCTATATTCAATTTCCATGTGCCCATAAGTCTGCATCCAATTATTACTTCCTATAGCTCTATCAATCTTGCTATAGACTATGTCAGCCCTTTGTTGTTTGTTTGACCAAGTGTAGAATTCTCCCTTCCAAGGTAACTCATTCAAGTTTAACACGTGCATACAATCTAAGAAATCCTGCACTTCATTCCTTGTAACTGGATTACCATAAATCTTGTCTTGAATTTTTAAGACTGAGTTGGAGTCTCCCCAGATGATCCATGGTATAGTGCTTTGTGGTGATAAGTCCTGCAGTTGTTGCCATAGTGGTTTCCTTTTTTCATTGGTGTTGAATCCATAAACTACTGTCATGAAGCAATTCATTGAATTCTTTCTGCCAGCTACTCTACAATACATTATTTGAGCAGATTGATCTAGCACTGTTATATCATAAAATTTAGGATCCCATAGCATCCAAATTCTCCCATTAAGTGCATGATCATAATTATATCTTGCTTGCCATCCTGGTACCACTAGCTAAGCTATATGGTCTGTCTTGTCCTTCTTTACTCTAGTTTCTACTAAGCCAACTAGCTTTATATTATTCTCTTTTATGTAGGTACACAACTCCTTTTGTTTGTATCTCTTGTTGGTACCTCTTATGTTCCACACCATCCAGGACATCATGTATGTTGAGTTTGACTACCTGTGATAGGTGGTTTCAAGTTAGCCATCACAGCTACACTTGCTCGTTGTTGTGGCCCTTGTTTCACAGGAGACAGTATTATTGGAACCCCATTGATCTCAACCCCATTCCCCTTTTCTAGTTGTTTTTGTGAGTCTTCCTCTGCTAGCTGCTGATAATTTGTGCTCTCTGCTTGCTTAGAAGTACACTCTACTTCCTTGCTTTATGCTTCCACCTGTTTTTGACTTTTCTCAGCAGAAAAAGCCATTGTTGTTTCTTTAGTTTTCCATATCTGCTTCACTGGTGGTGGTCTCCTTTTCCTGGGCTGTTGATCTTGTTTAACTCCCTCTTTGGGAATTTTCCCACAGTCATACCTAGTTTTTGGCATTTTTCACAGAAGTCTGGCTTCCAATCATATCCAACAACCTGCTCAAATATAGCACCTGGATCATCCATAACCGGTACCTTGCTTGGTAATGGCTTGGTAACATTTACTTCAATAAGTATTCTAGCAAAGAAAATTCTTGATTGTTTCGCAGTTCACTCGTCTGCATACATTGGAATTCCTATGGTATTTGCTATTCTACTCAATGAGTTACCACTCCAGCAGTTCATAGGCAGCGTAGGAAACCTTACCCATAAAGGTATATATGTTAAAAATTCTGAGCCAAAATCAAAATGTGGAGACCAGTGTTTCATTATCAAGGGCCTATTATTCACTGTGTATGGACCAATACACATAATTTCTTTCATATCGGCCATGCTATGAAACCTGACTATGTAATATCCTTCATCATGATAGTATAGTTCTGGTTTATGTATCGTTTCATGTAATTGTATCCAAGTTTTTCACCAAGCACATATACTATTAGGGCACATTTCCATTTCAAGTTTTCCTTCTCAATTTCTGTTTTCTCAAGCTTAGACACTAGGTTCCCTTCTACAATTTCAGGAGTTATGTAGCTCAAATTCATACCATTAGCAACAGATCTATTACCTGTTAGTATTTTGGCCCAAGTAGACTCCTTAGGCACCTCCATAGATGGGTCATGTTCCTTGTTCTTCAATGGAATAGTAGCAGTAGCTGTTGCAGGTAAAGGAACCTGAATTACACTTTCTTGTTCCTTGTTCTTCAATAGAACAGTAACTACGCGAACAAAGGGGGGTGTGACACTTCCTCTTAGGTCGACATGCATGGGAATTGGGCTTTGATTTGCCTTCTTCAATTGTTGACTAGCTGATCTTGAAGCTTCTCCTTGATAGATCTGTGCGAGATTGACAGATCCAACTTGCATCTTTGAAGCTCTAGAAATGGACTCCATAACCACTGCTGAATTCCTTGCTATGGAGTTTAGCTTTGGGATTTTGTCATCTACTCTTATTTGTTGCTTCTTGGGTCTTCCTCGAGCCTTCTTTCCACCCATAACTAGGTTCGGCACACGTTAGCTTAACATACCCCGAGAAGATTGGAGAAGAAAGCCTATTACCAAATAATTATTACCAGATAACTTTTAAAAAAAATCAATATTTGATTTAGTTTAAGTTCTTTTTTTATAAATGTGATTTGGTTGTTGAAATGTCAAACCAGAAATAATATTTTAAGGAATTTTCGAAAAAATTAAAAAGGAAAAGGAATGTCATTTAGAACAAAATTAACAATATCATCATGAAAATAAAGGGAAAAGGAAGGTCATTTTGTGAACAGGGAGAAACATTTTAAGAAAATCGTCAGAAAAAAATATAAAAAGGGAAAGGACTAGTCATTTTGTATTATGCAAATATTTAAAATCAAAAAGGGACTTTAAAGTAGGAAAATATATTTTTCAACTTTTCAATATTTTTTAGATTGAAAGAAAGTTAACACACCTTATTTGAATTCTAATTTAAGTTTATCTAATATTACGATTATATTATAATTAGACTTTCTGACATTCCTGTTCTTTTAATGTCAAATTATACTTGAAATATGAGCCAATCAAATAAGATTAAATTAAAAATAAAATAGTCAAATTATTCATTAATGTTATAATGCTATATCGCTTCAAACATCTTGCCAGGAACCATGTTTCATTTTATATTGAAATTTGAAAGATAATGCAACGAGAAGTATTTTTCCTTTTCAAAGTTTATAGACTAAAGGATGGCGAAAATTTAGGAAATCTGATAAAGGAAGAATCACTAAGTATACAAAAACCCCAATTATTTAATGCGAAACATCATATTAGTCACAAGAATATTTACTATAACAAGAGAGTAAGTCAATTATCTCTTTCTAAAATATTAAGATTTTTCATCGAAAAAAGTATGATAGAAAAATTTGAATCTCAACGTGCTTTACATTTATAACCAAATATGATAAGGACAATTGTGACTTGTGAGTGCAAAATGCTAACTTTTATATTAAATGTTTCAAACTTGCGATCTCCGGTTTGAGTAATTGGCATTGCATAAATTCAAGAATTTAAATGGTTTATTATTTTGAAAGAGAATGAAGTAATCAACATTACCAATTATTTTCTTTTTGAAATAAACACTTGAGTGTATGCATAATTGACACCAATAACAGTGGGAATAAAGTCAGACTTGTTATAAAACAATAAAAGAACAAAAAGAGTATTGCAGAGAAAGATATAGAATTCTTATCGATTGAGATGATTTACAATGGAATATGACCCCTCTATTTATAGGGAAAAAATGACTTAGTCACCAAGTAAAAAATCTAAAATATCTCTAAAATATAGACATTCACATTAAATAGAATTTATTTATAGCACTCCCCCCTTGAATGTCTATTCAACAGATAATGTGTCTCGTTAAAACCTTAACTAAAATAAAACCTATTGGGAAAAAAATTCTAGTGAAGGAAAAAGAATACACATATCTAACAATACGTCTTTTGGTTGCCTCGTTAAAAACCTTGCAAGGAAAACCCAGTGGGACAAAATCTTTGTAAAGGAAAAAGAGTACAACGCATATTAAATTCCTCAGATGAGAGCATCAATTCACATCCTTGAGCTTTCACATCCCAGTCTTGTTGCACTAGCTTCTTCAAAATTGACGTCGGCAGAAATTTGGTAAATAAATCAGTCATATTAACTCTAATGAATATGTTGCACCTTGAAAATCCTCGCTATCACATTATCATGCTTATAGTTATAGCTAGGGGTGTGCATTCGATTTATCGATTCGATTTTGACCCTTATCGATAATTACTTATCGATTATCGATTTGTACATATGCTTATCGTTATCATTTCAATAAGGTTTTGATTTTTTCGATTTCGATTTATCGATTTTTGGGGCTTATCGATTCGGTTATCGATTACACCAATAAGAAAATTTGCGGGATTCCACAGAAAGTATATCGCTATAAACACGCCAAACTAATATGGACAAAAAGAAGCTAAAATAAGACGAACACCATTTATAACATAAAAATTGTGTCAGCAAGCACATGCAACGAAACTAAAGTAAGGGATCAAATGTATATCACCAACACTCCAACGGTATAAAAGAAAAATACATCATCACAGTTAATTCTGTTTTCCATTAATTTGAAGGAATTAGCTGAAGAAAGAGTACTTGAATAGAGGTCAATGACAGAGAGAGAAGGTCTCAGAAATGAATACGGAGGTGAATTCTAGTTAACTAATCAAATATTTGGATTGATATATTAAACTCTAGCTTATTAACACAAGCGTAATTTATGTGAGAATCTATGTTTTATACGGGATAGAATGTGGACAATTAATACACTAGTAAATTTGCTCGCTCGAAGACATTTACAAAGAGATTTAATATAATGACAACAAATTTATATTTAATTTCTTTTCTTATTAGAAAGATAATAAAGCTTATAAACAACATACATTTGGATTAATTCATTCACTAGTTTAGCAATTTGGTTTATTCAAAGCATATACTTCTACATACTACTCCTATTACTTATATACTGCCGAAGATGCTTATTTAAGTTTTATCTAATTAATAAAGATTCAAAGGAGTAGTAAAAATATCAAATAAATAATAATTCATATAAGAGTATCTAAAAACGAAAGTCCCCTTAAAGTAGATTAGTAGACAGTTCCGGCATAACATTTTTGTTTTTATTTCACCATATAAAAATCCCTATGTTATTATTCACCGCACAATGTTGTCGTATTATAACTTTTGTGTAAATAGACCATGAACCAAAATGACCTTTTAGTACATAAAACATGGTTTATAAGGCTATGGCCTTAGTAATTCATGTTATGTGCTAAGATCATTAATTTGTTGAAGTCACCAAACACCAAATGTTAAGTGTAATTGCTTTTCTAAGATCATTAATTAGTTGAAATTACTGTGAATATGAATGCTTAACGTGTTGAGACTGGTTGATTTTAAACTGACTTTTGTTAGTGTAATTGCTTTGCTAAGATCAGTAATTAGTTGAAATTACTGTCAAGATGAATGCTTAACGCGTTAACACCGGTTTATCACAAACTTTTGACTTAATAGGCTCTTTGTGCTTATAGTTGCAACTTCATCAGTTCGTTGTACAAATTCTGATTTTCACCTGTCCAGATACACATACTTGCATGCCCTTTCTTCTTTCCTTCTTACAGCTTTAACTTTGACTTGCTACGATGACTTTATATAGTCTACAGAGTTCCGTTATGTGATTTATTATATTTCTACAGAGTGGGGATTCGGATGTCTATAATTGGAGACTCCAGTTAGGGACTTAGGGTAAATCAAAGAGTATTATAAAATAAGGGTATATTTGTCTTTTTAGTATATCTTATCGGTTTATCAATAAACCGATAACCGAAGAGGACAAAATCTAAATCGATAACTCGATAAGGAAAATTTCAAAACCGATATCGATAAACCGATAACAAATAATCAATTCGATTTATTGATAAACCAATTCGAATGCACACCCCTAGTTATAGAAATATACATATATGCACAAATTGCACTGAGGATGTGGTACTTCAAGATCAAGAATTGCATATGCTTAAAGCAATTTAAACCCTTCAGGGATTGTCATATAAGTTAAGTCATACAAGCCATATAAATAGACTTTAGGTGCATATCAAGTGTGATGACCCAAGGGGTCATCTTGTGTTTTAGGACTTTATTCCATGCTCATTAGCCTTAAAAATCTTGTATTTATCCTCCTCGATATATGTGCACAGTCCGGGCGAAATTCCGGAAAGCCTTTATGTGAAAAATAGAAGAAATAATAACTTTTGGAATTTAAAAGTAATTTTTACTTGATTTTGGTCAATTTTTTGTGTAAACGGCCCGGGCCCGTGTTCCGACAGTCCCGGTGAGTCCGTAATAAAATATGAGATCCGGGCTTATGCCCGAAATCGAATTCCGAGATCCATAGCCCGAGAAATGAATTTTTGACAAAAATTGAATTTCAGAAAAATTTATGGTTTTAATGTATGTGCTTAATGCTTGATTTTGATGGTATCGGGCCCGTATTTTGGTTTTGGAGCCCGATACAGGTTCGTTATAATATTTAAACCATGTCTGTGAAATTTGGTGAGAAATAGAGTTTATATGACGTGATTCGGATCTTTGGTTGAGAAAATAGTAACTTTAAGTGTTCTTGAGAATTTTATAGATTTTGATGCTAAATTCGTAGTTTTAGGTTTTATTTTGGCGATTTGATCACACTAGAAAGTCCGTATGATATTTTTAGACTTTTTTGCATGTTCAGTTTGGAGCCCTGAGGGCTCGGGTGAGTTTCGGATACGTTAGGGTTGTTTCGGACTTAGTCATTTCTGTTGTTCTGTTGTTTCTGGTGCACAGGTAATTTGTTCTTCGCGATCGCGAAGTGTAAACAAGGCTGGGAGGAATTTTCTTCTTCGCGAATGCGAAGGACTGGTCGCGAACGCGAAGCATTGTGTGTGGTACCCTTCGCGAACACGATCAGTCTCCCGCGAATGCGATAGGTTAAGAGACCCGGGAGAGGGGGTCATGCTCTTCTACGCGAACTCGTCCATTGAATTGCAAAAACGAAGGCTTGGGGGAACTTCCTTACGTGTACGCATAGATAGCCTCGCGAAACGCGAAGGCCTTAGGCCGTTGTGCATCACGGTCGCGATAGGCCTCTCGCGAACGCGAGAGGCCTATCTAGTGTTTTAAAACAGACTCCAAAGACGAGATTTGTTAACAATTTCATATTTTCTTCACTAGAACTCAGCCTTTGGCGATTTTTTAAGTGGGAATTACACATCAAATCATAGGTTGGTGTTCTTAAACTCATTCCTTTCGATTTTCATCAACACACATTAGATTTCTAGTCTTAAATCTTATTCTTGAAGGGTAGAAATTAGGAATTTTAGGGGAATTGGGAATTTTGTAAATTTGGGGATTTAGACCTCGATTTGGCATCGAATTCCGGAACTAATTAAATATTCGTGATCAGGGTGAATGGGTAAACGGATTTTGGTCCGAACCTCGAATTTGGACCAAGCGGGCCCGGGGGTCGATTTTTGTCTTTTTTGGGGAAAATTCGGGAAATCTGTAGTTATTCATTAAAGTTGATTCCTTTAGCGATAATTGATGGTATTAACCTATTTGTGACTAGATACGAGTGGGTTGGAGGTGAATTCTAAGGGGAAAACGGTGCTTGAGCAGTGAGTGGCCTGCGAATCAAGGTAAGTGTCGTGTGGAGGAGTGTAAGCACGAAGGGTGATGTCGTGCATGCATTATTTATATTGTGAGGAAGAGTGTAAAGCACGAAGGGTGATGTCATGCCATGTTTTATGAGTCTTAATGCACGAAGGGTGATGTCGTGCCATGACTCGTGAGTAATAAAGCACGAAGGGTGATGCCGTGTATATTATGAGAGGTTTAATGCACGAAGGGTAATGTCGTGCCGTTCTATTTATTTATTTGGTGAGGTTGAGAGTAAAAGCACGAAGAATTATGCCGTGCAGTTTTCCTTTGTTATTTTAATTGCCAAATTCGTTTAAGGATTTTATTTCTGCTTTATTGCTTTATTACTGTTGTTTCCTTTAGCATGATTATACTGTTCAGGTTATATGTGTGTGTGTTGGTTGATTTCCCAGTGCACACGCAAGTGTACGTGGTCGACAAGTAATATAGGAA
>ML408328.1:2253-48767 GCA_005239525.1 Nicotiana knightiana | reverse complement strand
TATGTATCTACTTGAGAGAGAGTGCATATTTAGGTAATTGTTTGAACAACACCACTCCCAGAGTATAGACGAAAGTCATAACCGAGGGTTTAGAGGTTGGATTAGAGATAACGATACCTCGGGTGCAATCTAAAGTGAACTGTATTGTGATCTAGCTAGTGTAACTTGAGAGAGTGCGTTTAGTAAATTATCATAATTACTTGAGAGAGATTTATGATAGTTAGAGCGTTCATGATTGATAGAGATAGACAATTAAACTATAAGAAATATCCAAGGAAGAATTCACCAACGGAGGAAACCATAACCGTAGACCCTTCTTTATCATCGTTTACATTATATTGTTAGTTAATTGCTAGTTAATTATTATTGTTAGTAGAATTAGTTAAACAACACAAATTGATATTCAAAAATCTTGAGAAACATGATTAAACAACATATTAGTATTTTATAGATTCAATTGATACGTAAATTCCTTGTGGGATCGACTCTGGGCGTAATACCCCGGATTATATTTGCAACGCCTGCTTAGTCTTCTACAAGACATAGTTGAGCGTGATCAACGCTAAAACCATTAATCACACCCCAATTCAAGCCTAATGAAACTAGGAACGTCCAACTTCTATATTCGATGCAAAAACTTATTAAATCAAGTCCGATTGACCTCAAATTTTGCACACAAGTCATAAATGACATAACAAAGCTACGAAAATTTTTAGAACTGGATTCCGACCCCGATATCAAAAAGTCAACCCCCCGGTCAAACTTCCAAACTCAAAATTCTTATTTTCGTCATTTCAAGCCTAATTTAGCTACGGACCTCGAAATAAATATCTAGATACACTCCTAAGCCCAAACTCACCATACGGAGCCATTTGAATTATCAAAAATCCATTCTGGGGTCGTTTACTCAAAAGTCAACTCTCGATGGTCAACTCTTTCTATTTAAGCTTCGAAGTGAGAATTTTTCTTTAATTTAAATTCCGAATCTTCCGAAAACTAAACTTCACCACACACGCGAGTCATAATACATTTTTTGAAGCTACTCGAGACCTTAAGTCACTGAACGGAGTATAAATTCTTAAAACAATAAGTCGGTTTGTTACATTCTCCACCTCTTAAACAAACGTTTGTCCTCGAACGTTCTAAGAATTATTCTGAGGTTACCAAATTGATGATTTTACTTTTACACATGTACTCATGGTTGATTCCACGCTACCGTATTTCAGATAAGCCCGACAACATCATCTCATTTGAGATTATTTCTTTTATTCATATTAGTAAACTTTAAGATCAATTTCTTATACTCCAACATTTTCAAAATGCCTAATTTTCACAACGCATGGTTTTAGTCTCAACTGGCTATAGCAACTCGTGCCTATGCACACATGATAGTTTTGAAGCACTTCAAAAAAAAAATCTGGGGTATTACATTCTCCCCCGCTTAGGATCATTCACCCTCAACCACATAACATAACTTATCTCTTCTTTTGCACGTCTTAATCTCCCAAATGTTTTTCTAACTCCCAAATTTTTTAGAAATTTCGGCAGAGTATCCCCTGTAATTGGGACTATCCACCTGCCAGAGTAACACCAAAACAACTCCTAATAATACATCCACAATGTATATATCAATAACACCAATCTCAACATTACAAGCCCTGCATTATCACAATGATATGAGAATATGAAGCACATCATATGTATGTTCATCACCACATCTCTAGTCTTAAAAGTTGTTCATAAATTCCAGCATCATCAGTATATTACGCTCGAGGTCTCTCGAGCCTCCTCTTGTACCAATGTCTCCGTTTTAGGGTGCATTCTGATCCTGGTCATTCATAGATAGTCGGCGCTTTTAGTCATAGGATATCGCCCATTCCTGATAGCCGCAGCTCTGTCCGTTCCCTATTCCATTAAAGAATGAATGGGAATTGATCTGACAACAGTTGGTCTCATATTAACCACCACCGCGGCTTGCAGCCCGATTTAAATATTTCACAGTGTGCCAACTGAAATTTTCAATTTCCTTTATTTCTTCTTTTCAATAAATTTCGTAAACATTTTTCATAACACATAACGAACCTCATACCAGTAGGGCATATAATTCATAATAACTGGAATCAATTATTTCGAAACACATTAAACCCACTGTAGTGAATAATATATCATCATGAGTTCATGGCACGAAGGGTGTTTTCTTGCAGGCGAGGACGAGGGACATGCATTACATTATGATATAAGTTCCTTGTGTGTACATTCATGTCTTTACATGGAGTTATTACTGTTTCACCTATGTTATCTACGTGTCTTTTCGTTGTTGTTCTGTCTTTGTCTTCTATCTTGATTGTGGTTGTGTTGATCATGTCTTCTATCTGTTAACTTCCAAATATCATGTTTTCCTTCCTGTTGTTATATGTACATCCTTGTCATATCTATTTCGTTGCACTTTAGTATAATCCTTCTACCATGTTAGCCATTCATGCCTCTATGTGTTAGCTAATAAAGACCATGCTTTCCGCTCTTATTTATTATATCTACATCTCTGTCTTCTACCAAGCTAGTTAGGTGCAATTATGTTCTTCTTCCTTATTGATATCATCACTCCTATGCCGCCTACCTAGTCTATTACTATTGTCCATATGTATTGCCTTGTTTATCATTGCTACTTGTGTATTTTCTACCATGTCATTATTGTTATCGTCATTTCTTTTACCTAGTTGATACTGTTATACGTATATTTGATGAGGATGAGATAAATGCACGAAGGGTGTTGTCGTACCATATGACTTGACATCTTAATTACGTTCCTCATACTATGAAATTTATGAATTTACTATCGTGGTTTGTTGGTTATCGCTCTAAGGAAAGGATTGGTCAAGATATTGAAAAATGTTAAATTGTGATCTCTTCTAGTACTCAGTTATTGCTTTGCATATTCGTTTCGTATACTCTTTTTTAGTTATATTGTAGTATTATTCTATTGCTAGTTTGTACTGGTTATATCAGTGAGTATCTTTTAACTAAAACGCCTCGTCACTACTTCACCGAGATTAGACAAGATACTTACTAAGAACATGGGGTCGGTTGTACTCATACTACACTTATGCACCTTGCGTGCATATTTTGGAGCGGAGCTGCGGTGGATGTCGGGGTCTGACTCTGAAGAAGTTCTTGCCTTCTGGATGTGGCTACTACTTGTCCCTGGGTAGTCCTAGAGTTAAATTCTATTTAAGCACATTTCAAACAGAAGTTGAATTTATTTCATATCCGTTTTTTTTTTTTTTTGTAATAATCTAGTCTTAGTAGCCCATGTCTTGTACGACCTGTCCTTGGAATGATGTATGGAATCCGGTTATACCATTTGTTGATCATATTTATTTTATTAGAGTTGTGTTAATTGTTAATTGGCTAACCTAACGGGTCGGGGTAAGTGCCATCATGACGAATGGATCTTGAGTCGTGACAGGAATATAATAAAAGTTAAAGAAAATAGTGTAAAATCATGAAAATGATTGTCAATTTTATTTAGTTAATTAACTCAATAAAAGAAGAAGTTCTGCGGTAGTAATCCTCAATCATTTTTATTATATATATTCAACTTAAACTTTATTAATTTATAATTTTGTTACTTCAAGTTTACAAGACACCATCCTCGCTTTTAGTGTCTACAAGAACACATAACACTAGATTTAAGATAGGTTTCAAGTTTTAAAATTTTTAGCACTAAACTCTATCATATTTTTTAAAAATATGAGTTAATATGATCTCATAATTTATGTTACAATGTCGAAAATCAATTGAACGCCTAGAACAAACGCTCCATCTGCCTCTTGCTATCGGTACACTCTTGTTAAATTTCTAGGATATGGAATTATGGGCAGAGTTAACAAATATTGTCGTAGGGGATGTAGCATTTGAATAGTAGTTGATCACTCTCTAAAATTCAAAGTTATTTCTTTTTTGGGTGTGCTTTTATTTCAGCTTTCAATATTGTGCTTGGTCTATATTTTCTGTAGTAAGAGAAAATATTTATTTGTATTTCAATTGGAAAAGGAAAGCTAGAATTGCCCGAATGCTTGATTGAGTATTTGTATCCTTTAATTCTTTTATCATAGTAAAACTATTGCTATATATTACGTTGATGGCCAACTATATTATCATCCTCCTGCTTTTGTTGGAGTTGATTCTCCTTCTTTATATGGGGCTGACACAGGCTATATTATTTATAGATTGTCGAAATAAAAACGACTATTTCATTCATATTAAAAAAATAACTTAAATTATTATTTTATCGGGACAAAAAACTTATATAGTCCCTTAAGTATGGATATAAGAGTATATTTGTCCTTTATCTATACTAATGAATACAAAATATTTGGTTCTTCTCTTGTAAACTTATGAAAGATATGGAAAATAAAATTAAAGGTTGAATCTTAATAACCGAAATATATGTAATCCATTTTCCAAAGATGCGAGCTGTAATCTATGCATTTTGCTTACGTTTTTGTGCTAAAGAATGAAAATGAAAACTTTCGTTGGAATCTCAAATGGTCTTTTACTTGTTATGAATTTTTTCAAAGGAGAGTTTTGATAGCAGCGATTCTGCTCCATGGACTGCGAAGAATGGTCCTCTTCTCTCTCAATGTAGTTTAATCCTTGCCGCATATATATATATATATATATATATATATATATATATATATATATGAAACAATGAAGAAATTCAGAAAAATTACGAAAAGATGTTGACGAATTAAATTAAGTATCTAGACATCTTTATGTATGGACATAAGTTTGAAATCTATTTTTAATGGGTAAAAAAGACTAACGATATTTGGTTAAGGAGCTTCGTATTTTTAATATAGTATACATATATGTATATATTTATATATATGTATGCATATCAAACAAATTGCTTTAAAGGTTGTATTTTTTTTTATTTCGGTTTTTCCACTCTCTGTCCATTATTAAAGGACTTTTGAATTATTATTTTTTTCCTCGTTAGAAGAGGGAGATAGAGAAATGGAATACCAGGTTTCTCAAGACACGAAAGAACACTCCTTAATATAAAATGGTGATATTATGAATATAAGCAATTATCAGCAGTTTATTTTGGGAAAATTGTTGAAGTCCATTGTCTCAGATTCATTACATAGCCAAGCAGTTAAAAAGTATAATCCAGTTTGAAAGTTAAAGCAAGATCATTATAGTATAATCATCGTTATCATCAATAAATCGCTAAGTCAACTTTCTTCAATCTATTGCTTAAAACAAAGGCAAGAACATGAAAGAACTCATAAAAGAAATAGTTGTTTTACTTTGGGAATTAGTAAGATATTTAATTAAATTAGTGCAAGAAATGAGAAGAAAGAAACGTGCAGTTGTCCCATATTTTTAATAAATTAAGGCTGATATATAGAAGTTAAACCCCAGTAGTGTAAAAAGTATATAGAGTTAGATTTAACCAGAATCATTTAGAACAGATTTTGATAAAGTAATGTATGGTATCCTTACATAATAACAAACTAAAATATATAACGACTACGCCTCAATCACAAGCGACTTTCAGTAAGATATACAACAAAAACTTTTTGTCAAATAAATGAATCATCATTATTCATGTCATTATAAACTTTTAGTTTTTCGGGACTAGAAGTTGTCTCCATTTATCTACATGATATATGGTCAACATTGGATGTAAAGTAAATATACTAATATGAATAATTAAACTTGATTCAATTAATCGTTATATCAGCTATACATATAAATCGTTTCCTAGCGTTGTGATTTTATTTTTTTATTTTTTTGCAAGGTTGCATAGATTTCAAAAGATTATAGATCCTTTTAACAGAACTTCCTTTTATGAAAGTTTAGGTCTCTAACACTTTCAATCACCAAATTTTTTATACCTAAAGAGCAGTGCATCCGAAGGTCGATGCAGGATATGACCAAACCATCTCAAGCAATCATTCTTTAATTTTATCCTTCATTGTGCTACTTCCGCATTCTACCAAATGTAATCTCTTCTTTCTTTTTTTGGCATTGTGATGACAATTTGGCTAGTTTACGTTAGTCGTAACCTATTATAGCTCTCATCCTTTAGGGCCTAAGACCGGAAATTTAAGCGAGTTCATACATGAGAATCATTGACACAAGCAAAATCCTACTATAAAAATGTCAATGAAAAAGTATATTTAGTTCTAAACTGGATTCAAATAACCACAATTTTAAAAAGGTATTACCTGACTATTTTAACATTCATATGGAAAGTTTTCATATTTTGGTTAAAAGATCGATTTAAAATTGAGTATCCATAGGCTTAAGTATATAGTATTTGATTGACGAGACATGCAGCGGAGCTAATGATGGACTGGAAGTTATTTTGACGAGTTAACGACCCCGGATCGGTATTTTGACGATTCTAATAGGTTTGTATCGTGATTTTGGACTTGGTCGTACGCCCAGAATTTAAATTGGAGGTTCCTAGATTGATTTGACTCATTTTGCCGAAAACTAGTATTTTCGAAGTTTGGAAATTTTCAAAGTTTGACCATAAGTTGAATGCATAACTAACAGGTTGGGGGTCTTACACTGTGTGTTGTGATGCATCACGTATTGGTCTTGGTGCAGTGTTGATGCAGGATGGCATGGTGATACGCATCTCGGCAGTTGAAAGTTCATGAGAAAAATTACCTTGTTCATGACTTGGAGTTGTCAGTGATTGCTCATGCATTGAAGATTTGGAGGCATTACCTCTACGGCGTGTCATGTAAGGTGTTCACAGATCATCAGAGACTATAGTACTTGTTCAAGCAAAAGGATCTCAACTTGAGGAAGCGGAGGTGGTTAGAGTTGTTAAAAGACTATGATATCACCATTTTGTACCATCCCCGGAAGGCCAATGTGGTGGCTGATGCCTTGAGTAGAAAGGTTGTGAGTATGGGTAGCCTTGCATATATTCCAGTTGGTGAGAGACTGTTAGCATCAAATGTCCAGGCCTTGGCCAATCAGTTAGATGTTTCGGAGCATAGTCGGATTCTTGCTTGTACAGTTTCTCGGTCTTCTTTCTATGCACGCATCAGAGAGCGTCAGTATGAAGACCCCCATTTTCTCATCCTTAAGGACGCGATGCAGCACAGTGATGCCAAGAAGGTTTATATTGGAGATGATTGGGTGTTGCGGATGCTGGGTCGAATTTGTGTGCCCAATGTTGATGGGCTTCGTGAGTTGATTCTTGAGGAGACCCACAGTTCATGGTACTCCATTCATCCTGGTGCCGCCAAGATGTATCAGGATTTGAGGCAGAATTAGTGGTGGATAAGAATGAAGAAAGATATAGTTATGTATGTGGCTCAGTGTTTGAATTGACAGTAGGTGAAATACGAGCATCAGAGACTTGTGGTTTGCTTCAGAGACTTGAGATTCCAGAGTGGAAGCGGGAGCGTATTACCATGGATTTAGTTGTTGGGATCCCACAGACTTTGAAGAAATTTGACGCAGTATGGGTTATTATGGATAGGTTTACCAAGTCGACGCATTTCATTCCAGTGGCAGTTACCTATTCTTCAGAGCGGTTGGTTGGGATCTATATCCGCATGATTGTTTGTCACGGTGTGCCAGTGTCCATTATTTTTTATCGAGGCACGCAGATCACATCGCATTGCATGAGTTAGGCACATGGGTCGAGTTGAGTGCAGCATTTCACCCCCAGACGGACGGGCAGTCCTAGTGCACCATTCAGATATTGGAGGATATGTTTTGTGCCTGTGTTACGGATTTCAAGGGTTCTTGGGATCAGTTCTTGCTGCTTGCGGAGTTTGCCTACAATAACATCTACCAATCGAGTATTCAGATGGCTCCTTATGAGGCCTTATATGGGAAGCAGTGTCGTTTGCCACTTGGTTGGTTTTAGCCAGGAGATGCTCGGTTATGGGTACTGATTTGGTTCAAGATGCCTTGGAAAAGGTCAAGATAATTCAGGATCGACTTCGTACAGCACAGTCTAGGCAGAAGAGTTATGCCGATCGGAGAGTTCGAGATGTTGCATTCATGATTGGAGAGAGGGTTTTGCTCTGGTTTTCACCCATGAAGTGTGTGATGGGGTTCAGGAAGAAGGGAAATTTGAGCCCTAGGTGTATCGAACCCTTTGAGATCCTCGAGAGAGTTGGTGAGGTGTCCTACAAGCTTGCATTTCCACCTTGCTTATCAGCAGTTCACCCGGTGTTCCATGTTTCCATGCTCCGGAAGTATCACGGTGATCCATCCATGTATTAGATTTTAGCTCAATCCAATTGGATAAGGATTTGACTTACGAGGAGGAGCCGGTGGCCTTTTTAGCACGGCATGTACGGAAGTTGAGGTCTAAGAGTTATCCTTCTTTTAGAGTACAGTGGTGAGGTACTCCGATCGAAACAGCTATGTGGGAGTCCGAGTCCAATATCCGGAGTAGATACCCCCACCTTTTCACCAGTCCAGGTCTATGTCCGTTCAAGGACGAATGATTGTTTTAGAGGTGGAGAATGTGACGACCCAATAGGTCATTTTGAGTTCTAGACCTTAGTTCTGTGTTCCGAAACCTCGATTAGCTCTGTTTAGTATTTTTTGATTTTCCTACGCAGTCCGTGTCTTTTCTGGAAAGATTTTGTGTGAGAAGGTGAAGAAAACATGAATTTTAGCTTTAAAAATGACTTAAGTTCACTACGGTCAACATTTTGTATAAACGACCTCGGATCTGTATTTTGATGATCCTAGTGGGTCCGTATCGTGATTTTGAACTTGGGCGTATGCCCGAAATTTAAATTAGAGGTCCCTAAATTGATTTGTCTTATTTTGCCAAAAACTAGTATTTTGAAAGTTTGAAAATTTTCTAAGTTTGATCGTAAGTTGACTTCATAGCTAACGGGTTTGAATTTTGATGTCGAAACTTGGAATAGGTCGGTATTACTATTTGAAACTTGTCTGCAATATTTGGTGCAATTCGAAATTGGTTTGATATTCGGATGCTGAGATGTGATTATAGTTGTTCTTGAGTTTACTTTGAAATTTCATTCGTTTTGAGGGTTGATTTGTAAATTTAGGTGTTCTTTTGGTGATTTGAATGCGCGAGCGAGTTCGTATGATGTTATTACACTTGTGTGCATGTTTGGTTTGGAGCCCAAGGGTCTCGTAAGAGTTTCATTCATGTTTCAGATGAGTTTGGATAGTACAAAGGTTGTTGGTGTAATGCCAACTCTGGTGTTTGTTGCAGATCTTGTATTTGCGAGGTCTGGCTCGCATTTACGAGCCTCACTTTTGCAAACAAGAGTTCACATTTGCAAGCAGGTCCTGGGATTGGGTAACCTCGCATTTGCGAGAAAATAGTTTTCAATTGCGGACAGCACAGTATCGCTTTTGCAATCACTTTGTCGCATTTGAGATGCCTGGCAACAGTAGTGCATCTTCACATTTGCAAAGATTTTGGCCGCAATTGCGAAGGTGGGATCTTCTCCTTTGCGGCCTTTTTGTTGCATTTGTGACTTCTGTTCTTATGAGATAGTGTTCGCATTTGCGACCCTTGTCTCGCATCTGCGATGCTCGCAATTGCGAACAAGACATCCCAGTTGCGACATCTGCAGCTGGGTAAAAGATGGGAAATTAGGACTTAGCTCATTTTACACAATTTCTCAACCCTAAACACTCTAGAGGCGATTTTCCAAGAGACTTTTCTTCCCAAATTCATTGGTAAGTGACTTTAATCCATTCTTTTTCAATTCCTCGTTACTTTTCAAGAGATTCAACATCAAATTTAGGAATTTCATGGTAGAAATTAGGGATTTGGGTAGAATTGGAGATTTTTTTTGTAAAGTTGAGATTTAGACCTCAAATTGGGGCCGATTTTCGAAACAAATCACATAACCGGGCTCGGGGCTAAATGGATAATCGTATTTTAGTCTGAACCTCGAGTTTTGACCAAGCGGGCTCGGTGTTGACTTTAGTTGACTTTTTCAAAAATGATCAAAATTGAACCTTTTTAAATGATGGGTAGTTTCTAAAGCTCATTTTGAACTGTTTGATCGATAATTTGCTAGATTTGGTTAGTTTGGAGGCTTGTTCAAAAGCCAAAGCCGTGGTTGATTGATTTCTTTGATTGTTGAGCGAGGTAAGTGTCGTGGTTAACTTTAACTTGAGGGAAGGACTTGTTGATCTATTTTCTACGTGTTTTATATATGAGGACAATGTATATGTGAGGTGACGAGTACCTATGTGTTGTCATTGGGTTAAAGCATGTGGGTGGAAATTGTTTCTTGTACTAAATTGTTTTGTTAATCATGTTATCCATGCTTAGGTTAAATTATTACTTCTTTAAATTATTTGTTTTGTATTTATTGTTTATTTCAAAGGTATTGTATATTTTGAAAGTTGAGTTTGATATCATGGCACTATAATGAAAGTGGACTTGTTTCTCGCCTTGGTTTTTATTGTCGGATTTGGTATTGTTGCTTGGTGAGTAAGAGAGAGAAGAACGAAGGGTGTTGTCGTACCTTATTTGAATTCATTATCATATATTGAGAGATTTGAGAGTAAAAGCACAAAGGGTGATGTCATGCAGGCGAGTAAAAGCAAGAAGGGTGATATCGTGCCATTATATTCATGATATTACATGGGTAGGACGAAAGCAAAAGCACGAAGGGTGATGTCATGCAATTTTTCATATCATTTCTTCATTTGATCTCCGATTTTGGTGATTTACTTGGTTATATTCGAAAGATGCTATTTCGTGATTTTGTACTTGTTGTTTTTATGTATTTTCTCCCCTTTCGTATGTCCCCTCCCAGTTAATATCTTATCCTTCTACTTGTTATCTTGTTGCCTCATATATACTTGTACAAGGTTTTATGTAGGTATCTTGTCATACCCCCGTCACTTACGAAGTACATTGGATCAGTTGTACTTTTACTACACTTCTGCACTTCTTATGCAGATACTGGTATTGGTCCCCAGCGGTGCTTAAGGTGCGACGGCTCGAATCACATTCACTTTAGAGACTTGAGATAGATCTGTAGGCGTTTGTAGACCTTGAAGTCCATTTTTATTTCCTACTTTTAATGTGTACTCTTTCGAACAGTTGTATTTATTTCAGACTATGTTTGTAGACTTCTAGTTGCTCGTGACTCCAGATTTTTTGGAGTAGTTAGTATCATGTGGTTTATATTCGCACTGTGTCAGGTTTGGCATTTATTTCTCGTTGAATATTATTATTTTGTTCTTAACTGTTAAAATTGGTTAATTATCTATTTCACGTCGGCTTGCCTAGCAAGTGGATGTTAGGCGTCATCATGATCCCGAGGTTGGGATTCTGGTTCGTGACAGAAAGATAAGATTAAGAACAAAGATATACGAGGCAAGGTGGGAATGGCCTTTATGGTGGACAAGATGCAGGAAGCAAGGCTGAGATTGGTGGCGTACGGTGTCACTATTTAAAAGAGTGAAGGAACAAAGATATACGAGGCAAGGTGGGAATGGCTTTTATGGTGGACAAGATGCAGGAAGCAAGGCTGAGATTGGTGGCGTACGGTGTCACTATTTAAAAGAGTGAAGGAACAAAGATATACGAGGCAAGGTGGGAATGGCTTTTATGGTGGACAAGATGCAGGAAGCAAGGCTGAGATTGGTGGCGTACGGTGTCACTATTTAAAAGAGTGAAGGAACAAAGATATACGAGGCAAGGTGGGAATGGCTTTTATGGTGGACAAGATGCAGGAAGCAAGGCTGAGATTGGTGGCGTACGGTGTCACTATTTAAAAGAGTGAAGGAACAAAGATATACGAGGCAAGGTGGGAATGGCTTTTATGGTGGACAAGATGCAGGAAGCAAGGCTGAGATTGGTGGCGTACGGTGTCACTATTTAAAAGAGTGAACAATTGAATAAATTATTATATATATATATATAAGGAAACGTAAATTATATTAACGAAACAAAATTCAAGTACAATACTAAAATTCTCCTCGACGAGTTTTCATGTTTTGAAATGTATTCGTAATAGCCCGATTAGAAATATTAATAAATACTTCTTTTTCTATACAAGGCACCAAACAATCACTTAAAAGCTCATAATCTATTCGATATCATATATCAGTCTTAATCAATTTCATTGCTGAGAAAGCTCTTTCATCGTAGCCATAGCAATTGGCAAAAGTAAAGCAAATTTTACTAGTCGGAACACAAGAAGATAAGTCTCATGCTTCTTTGTCTTTACTAGTTTTCTAGAAAGATCATCAAGTACCTTAACATCGGGAAACCTTTTGTTATGATCCCGGACATCAACAATGTAATTCTCAAACTGAAAACGAAGGTCAACTGTAAAATATTTATCAAAATCTTCAAGATATAGCTTAGCTAATCTCAATATCTTTTCAATGTCAAAACTTGAAAAAGAGTTAATTAGTTTCAAGCAAGCAACTCAAAGAAGCAATTCAGTTGCCACCTCATCAAAGGATTTATTGAGTTCTTGAAATTGGCAATCAATAGTTTTATAGAATACTACAAACATGATGGTGATGTAAAATATTTTACTCTACAACTCTACGACGTGATCTTCCAAGGATAACATAAAGCTCATCAAAGCTAGGTATCAATATGTCATATTTGATGCAAAACTTAGATACATGATCAATAAGTGAAGCCCAAGCTTTCTCTCTTAGAAGTTGCAACCCATCTTTTGCCACTCTACAAGTATCATAGCATTTGTAATATCTTGCTCCTTCTTTTGAAAGACAACATTGAGCTCATTTGTGATTGCTAAAATAGTGCGCATAAATGTAACATGAAGACAACCTCAAATGTTAAACATATTTTAAGGTATCCCTTTTCCTTACACTTTTCTTCAAAACGTGCATTAACAGCAACAGCATCAAGTACATCAATGATAGGAACAAACATAAGAATAAAATTATTGAAGGATTTGTAGTGAGAGTCCCACTGAGTATCACCTGCTCTAGAAAGACCTAATTCTTTTTAAGCTCCTCCCAGTTTCAAGCTCACCTTTACATAATGTTTCTTCAATTTCTTCCGCTTGAGATTCACAAAGTTCATCTCTAGTCTTGAAAGAAGATCCCATCATATTTAATATATAAGAAACAACCAATAAAATTTCTTGCACTTCATCACATCTTTTAGAAACAGCAACAAGAGTTAGTTGGAGTTGATGAGCAAAACAATGAATAAAATGAGCACCTTTACTTTCTTTTTGCATCAAGATTTTAAGCCTATTTGTATCACCTTGCAGATTACTTGCTCCATCATAACATTGTCCACGTATGGAAGATGGACTTAAAGAATGTTAAGCAAGTAAATCAAATATTCCATTCTTTAGAGATGAAGCACTAGTTTCAAGAACATGAACAATGCAATAAATCACTCCATCACACTTCCCTTTCTATCAACATACAGCAAAACAATAGCCATTTGCTCCTTACATGACACATCACGAGATTCATCAAGTAATATGAAAAAGTTATCATGATTTAAATCCCCAATGATATATTTAATTCCCTCTTACATGCAGTAATAATATCCTTTTGAATGTATGGAAAAGTTAATTGATTATTCTTCAGAGTTTTTTTAAATGCATCAGTAACATGATCACATCTTTTAAGATGCCATCTAAGAAGTTCAATATAGTTACCTCTATTGAGAGATGATTCATCTTCACGATACCCTCGAAATGATAATCGTTGGTGCAAATAATATCTTGTCATATCAACCGCAACTTCTAAATGAATCTGGTATTCTAGCTTTTTTTTATTAGATTGTTTAGCAAGTCCACTTTGAATTGATTGGATTTGCCTCATCAAATCATCACTTTTCTTTCTTGACTGATTATGAATATTATTTGGTCCACCAATATGCTTATTAAATTTATCCTTCTTATTCCAACTTGTAAATCCGACATTTGAAAATACATCTCCTCCCCGGTGATTGATGCATTCATCTTGAAACAAATGACAATACAAGCAAAAAACTACAACTTTTGTTATTCTATACTCCAACCTATCATACTCAAAAAATATTTAGGATTAAAACGACGCAATTTATCGTAAAATTTTCTTTGAGAAAATTTTGTGCTCTCATGGTTGGAAGCACCTCTTTGAAGATATATTCTTCTTATCGCATCATGCTCATTTGGATGGTATTTTCGAATTGCTAATCTTTCCTCAAGATCAACTTCTAAGGAGTTTAAATAAACTCTTTCACTTTGTTAATGTTGTTCCGACTCATTAGCCGTTCCTTCCAAGTTAGATAAATCATGAGATTTTAAACTTGATTTTGAATTTTGAAAGTTGTAGGATAGTATCTTTTTATTGTAATTTAATCTGAATCAAAAATTCAAGTATCCACTTTAGTCTTTAGATAAATCTTAAATAATTTCATTTTAACTAGAAAATAGAAAGAAATAAACTAGGAGAAAATCTATACTACACACTCGTATACTCTAATTTCAACATTTACAATCACAAGAATCAGTCAAATTACGTTAACATGACCAGCACGGTAATACTTATAATTAACAATTTCATTAACCTCCAAAACCATTAAATACACCCCAAAAAATCAATTATAAATTCAAAATTACCATCATAGATTCACAGTTCTAGTTATAAAGAAATAAAAAAGTAAAAGTACAAGCACTTAATAGAAAATTATCATTGAGAAAGACAGAAAGTATTAACCTTGTACAATTTAGGTTTTTTGGAGTCTGAAAATTGAAAAGTGGGCAGCAGTCCTTTTTATTCTAATTGAGGGCAAAGAAACGGGTATTAAATCCAATGTCAAAAGGATTTTTAATAATTTCTTGTACAATGGGTCAAGTAGTTTTTAAGTCGTCACACAGTTTTTAAATGCAGCCAATACTTTTAGCAATAGGCCCGTAAGTTCTAAATTATTAGCAGTCACGTTTTTAAGTTAAGTGGCACAGTTAAAAAAATATTTTGTGGAGGCTAGGGAGTTCGAACCAATGACCTCTCGCATCAAACTTGAATCTAACAATTGCCGCCCCTGGCTTAGATTGTTCGAACTCCATGATAGACAAGATGCGGGAAGCAAGACTGAGATGGTTCGAGCATGTGCATGTGAGGAGGAGGAACACAAATGTTCGAGTGAGGAGGTGTTAGATGTTGGCAATAATAGGTCTAAAAAGAGGTAGAGGTAGACCAAAAAAGACTTGGGAAGAGGTGATTAGACATGACATGGCACATCTTCAACTCACCGAGGATATGACCTTAGACAGGAGAGAATGAAGGTCAAGTACTACGGTAGTCGAGGTTAGAGCACCTTGTCTTTCCTTCTTCTCCTTATCAGTATTCTAGTATTATCTGATTCTTCAATTGTATTACTAGTGTTGCTTTTTTACTTGGGATATTTTTATTATTTTGTTGTCATTACTTTCTTTTTCTTCAAAATTTTCATCTTATCTTTTTACTTTTATATTTCATACCTATTTTGAAAACGCTTGAACCAAGGGTTTATCATAAACACCCTATTTACCTCACACAACGTAGGATAAGATTTACGTACACGTCACCCTCCTCAGACCTCACCTATAGGATCACACTAAGTATGATATTATAGGCTTATACACAAGTTGGGAAATGTAATATTCTCTAAGTTCCGAGACAGGTTATACCAAACAGAGATGATAAATATGACTTCTGGCCGGTCACAAATGCTAAAAAATAGACAAGCTACTGATAAACAAATGTTAAGAACTATGACTGTAATACGAAACTAGTTATGGTTGAAATGCTCTTGGAAGGTTAAAAGTGAAAAATTAGAGTGCAAAATAAACTCTTCGTGCAATGAGGAAACTTAAAATGTCTCATCCCTCTCAAGACCTTACTAATGCCGTGGAAACACGCGAACCTGAAGTAATATCATCTAAATAATTGCAAGAAACTTCTTTTGGTTACTATGAATTGAGTCGACCAGCTATTACTGGTTCAAATTATCCATAAAACTATTCTCTGAAAAACACCTTAAAACACTTCTTCAACAACAGTTGCGCAGAAATCTTCTTGGAGAAACTTGAGAAGCAAAATATTACACCTATGATACTATCTTACACCTCTGCTAAAGAGACCACCTCAAAAGCATGAATGCTTCAACCATTTTCCAATATCCATCAAACTAAAGTCCGAAAAAAATCACAGCACATTGTAAAAATTTAAGAGTACCTGTGATTGTCCCTTGCCCCATTTTTCTTAAGAGGGCAAGACAGACAAGGATTTATGAAAGGAAAAAGCTCAGATTTATTCCAGTGATTCCACAAATCATGGATTTATACACCGAGCAGAATTCCAAAATTTTCCGGACTATAACACGAGGTAAGTTGCTCAACGTGCATCAAGAGCCTAAACTACTCTTAACTGGACACAAAAATGAAAAATCAAGAGGCCCACTGCTCATTCATAATCATCTTCGTCAAGCTCCACTTCAGCATCGCCAGATCCTCCAAGGAGAGAGAGGAAAACTAAAACTGCAACCAGTTGAGTGACCAGAAAATATTTAGCTCTTCTACGAAACTTCTTCTCTTCCTCAGTTTTTTCCCTCTTAGGTTTGCTTTTGGGTTTCGAACCTAAATGAATGAAAGAGAAGAAACAAAACCATCAGCTTATAAGCAGATCATGCAATATCAACTGATGACGAAGTTGAATTGACATGTAATTTTCCAGATGTAATACCAAGACTTTGGCAAATGCTTCATCGATGACATTTACGATTATATTTCACCCAAAAAAAAGGCACATTTACAACTATACGAATTATGGAAGGGCACAAGTATACATCTTCAGTCACTGATTGGAATACACACCAAGTGAAGGAGTTAATGACTATACACTAAGGTACCGTTTGGTTACCGGGAATTAGGATTCAAGTCTAGTATAAAAGTTGTGTTAAATTTACCAATGTAGGTATAAATTTAAACCAAAATCTTGGTATTATTTATCCACATCCGATATGGCATAATAATACCAGGATCATTTATACCTGGATAAAGCTTTCCAAATGACAAGATTACCCCTCAAAAAGCTCCGTTCGCATTGTCATCAGTACGTTTCTTTTTCTTTCCACAAAATGGATATATGATTAGAAGAATGTTGCAGAGAAACATAGAAGCTAGAACTTGGAAGTTGTTTTGAGTTTTGATCCTACACTTCAAGTAGTTTCATATTGTTGGATTCTCAGATAGAGAATAACTTTATTTTCATGATGAAACCTTTGCCTTCTCAGTTTTGAATACCTAACTTCATAATCTTAAAGGTTTTTTATTTATAATCAGTCTTATTGGTTAACATTCTCAATTTGGAGTACCTATAAAAGCATCCCTCTCCACAGTTCATCTTTTCCTTGACAGACTATAAAAGAGTGCTAGGCATACATATTATACAAATGATGGTTTATGCATGTGGTTTTATTACAGTTTGTCCTCTCACAGGTTTGAATTTTGCCTATATGAAGGCATTGAATGACATAGCTGGATGGGATACAGGGACCAAAACAGATGAACATAGAGGAGGAGGCCTTAAGAAATAATCTTTTTTCTTTTTGGTGTAGGCCATATGTCCATCTCTATTTTTCAAAAGACAAATCCGTAGTAAATGATTCACCTATATCTAAGTCGCTGAATATCCAAGGTCAAAACAGGAAACAAAAATATTATCTAGTTTCAAACCAAACACATGTCTTGAATTAAACACTTTACAGCCCAGTTTTAATTCAATGAACCAAACAAATTATAATCCCAACATAATTTTGTCGACAAACATGTCGACCCTAAGTCAAATAAGTTATTAAAAAAGCTATCTCAACCCTTTGAACACTAGTAAGTTAAAGGCAAAACATAGATAGACATTTAGACTTGGCACAACATTTCATTCTGACACCTAATCTAAAGCAGTGACCTATTGAACACTTCAACTTGTCGGAGTTGTAACTAATTAATCCTTAACTAACCGTCAATCAAAAGAATCAAGGCATGTTTCAAATGTATGAAGTTTATATGCGGGTGATGTAGAAAAAAAAATCAAAATGAATCAAAGACATGTTTCATTAGAAAGAAGAAAAAAGAACATGGCTATTTCATTTTTTCCCCTCTTTTTTCTTCTTCTCACGGGTCGGCACTCAACCCTTTTTTGTTTGCTATGGTGATGGATGTACTGATGTGTCACATCCAAGAGGGGGTGCCGTGGTGCATGCTATTTGCAGATGATATCGTATTGATTGACGAGACGCGAGACCGTGTGAACGCACAATTAGAGGAATGGAGGCAGACCCTGGAATCTAAAGGTTTCAAGTAGAGCAGGACCAAGACATAATACTTGGAGTGTAAGTTCAGTGGCGAGACTCAAGGAGGGGAAGGGGAGGTGAGGTTAGACTCGGAGGTCATCCCTAGGGGAGGGAGTTTTAAGTACCTTGGGTCTATTATTCAGGGGATGGGGAGATTGATGAAGATGTCACACATCCTATTGGGGCGGGATGGTGAAATGGAGACTCGTTTCCGGTGTTTTGTGAGATGAAGGTGCCTCCGAAACTTAAGGGTAAGTTCTATAGAGTGGTGGTCAGACTAACGATGTTGTATGGGGCTGAGTGTTGGCCAGTCAAGATCGCAGTCAAGATCGCTCATGTCCAGAAGATGAAGGTAGTAAAGATGAGGATGTTGAGATGGATGTTCGGGGACACCAGGTTAGATAGGATCAGAAATAAGGTTATTCGCGACAAGGTGGATAGGCCCCTATTGAGGACAAGATGCGGGAAGCACGACTTAGGTGGTTTGGTCATGTGGGGAGGAGGAGCACAGACGCCCCAGTGAGGAGGTGTAAGAGGTTGACATTGGAGGTCCTACGGAGAGGTAGAAGTAGGCCAAAGAAGAGGTGGGGAGAGGTGATTAAGCAAGACATGGCGCAGATTCAGCTGACCGAGGACATGACCTTTGATAGGAAGGTATGAAGGTCGAGGATCGGGGTAGTAGAGTAGGTAGTTTAGAGTGTTCATAGCAGTAATATCGGTACGCACTCTCGCTTTGTTGGTAGTAGGTTTTTATGACTAACCGTTGTTTTCTTTCATTGTTGATCACCTTACTATCTGGTTGTTATTATTTTATTTTTATATGACTTCTTGGTACTGTCCGTTCTTGTCTATATTTTTATTAATGTGGTGCTTATACTTTCCTGAGCCAAGGGTCTACTGGAAACAGGCTCACTATCTTCACAAGGTAAGGGTAAGGTCTACGTACACACTACCCTCACCCGCGGTGTGGGATATTACTGGGTATGTTGTTGTTGTTGTTTTTTCTTCTTCTCAACAAAGGGAGCCTTGACTTAGTGATAAAAGTTGTTTCCATGTGACTAGGAGGTCACGTGTTCAATCCGCAAAAACAGTCTCTTGCAGAAATACAAGATTTGAACCCAGCATTAAAGTAAATCCTATTCTCCCCCATTCCAAAACCTTGGAGAGGGATAAGAATGGAGAAAGCAACCACAGAAGGTGGTTCCTTAAAAAGAGAGAACAGAGGGAGGGGAAGAAGGAGAAAGAGAGAGGTATCTCCGATGGAAGAAAACCGGAGGAGAGATTCTCCCTAAAGGGAAGGAGAGAGGAGTCTTGAAAGGGGTGCCTGCGAGCATTTTTTTTCAAATTTTTGCCCTTCCCTTTTACTACATTGCATACATAAGACCCAATATGGTCCGCCCTTCCCAAACCACGCGCATAGCAGAAGTTTAGTGCATCGGGTTGTTTTTATTCTTCTAAACTTGCTTGTAAGAAAATTTTGGAGAGAAAGACAACTAAGAAACACTCAAACTCGCTAGAAAAGAAGTGGAGAACATGGCGATTCTAGTTCACAACTTGGCTTGCACAAAATGCTAGAATACATTGAAATTTATAGGAAATCTTGAACTGTAGATGTCTAATGTACATGAATCTTCATTTAATCATACACATCTCTTATTCCCAAATTACATGGCTGAACTCACCATATTAGTTCTGGAGACTAGAGTAATCTACTATTACATGCATCTCCTAAAACATTTAACGAATAACTAATCCATAAACTAAAAATTAATGTCATATCAATAAAATTCAATATTTCAACAGCCCCTTAAACTTGATTCATCACACCTATACACAACTTTGAAAAATATCAATCTTAAACGACTTTGTGAAACTATATGTAACTTGGCCTTGTGGATTCACAACTCTAACTCCATATCCTTCTTAGATATGTAATCTCTAATGAAATAATATATCAATATGCCTACTCCTTTAAGGGAATTCTGGGTTCTTGGCCAATGCAATAGCAAATTTGTTATTCCAACAAAAAATTTTGTTGCCTCCTTAGCCAAATTGCATACAAACACAAAAGGAAGCCGGTACATACTTCGCTTCACTGGTTAACAAAGTCAAAATTGCATGCTTCTAGAATTCCATTTAAATGCGAAATTTTAAAGAAAAAAACAAACATGGTACTACTTTTTAGATCATCAACATCATCAACATCACCAACCCAATCAATATCACAGTAGCCAACAAGCTTGAAGTTCTTGGAGATGAATCTAAAGATTCTATAGTCAAGAGTACCTTTGGTGTACCTAGTATTCATTAGCTACCTTTAAATGAGAGGTTGTAAGAGCTATAAAATGACTCACATGTCCAACATCTAAAGGATTATCTGATCTTGTACAAGTCAAATTGTTCAAGCTTCCAACAAGACTCTTGAAGAATGTAGGGGATGATTTTGTCTCCATCCTCAAGCTTGGATATTTAACTCCTAATTCCCACGAGGGTGCTTACAGGCTTGCAAAGGGACCGGGGAGAAGTGGCTCGTCGAGTTTGTTGCATAGGAAGGCATTTTTATTTCTCAAGAAGAATATGAAAAAGAAAATCTCAAAAAAAATCGACACAATTGCAAGCCCATAAACTAAATTATCCAAGCATGGAGATGGAGACAAGATCAACCCCACATTCTTCAAGAGCCTTGTTGGAAGCTTGAGGTATTTGAGTTGTACAAAATCAAATATTCATTTGGTGTTGGACTTGTGAGGCGTTTTATTAAAGCTCATACTACTTTTAATGAAGGTAGCTAAAAGAATACTTCGGTACATCAAAGGTATGCTTGAGTATGGAATCTTCTACTCAACTTCCAAGGAATTCAAGCTTGGTGGCTATTGTTATAATGACGGGAAAAAGTACAATCTGATTTGTTTTTCTCTTGGAAAATCCGCAATTACATGGAATACCAAGAAGCAATTGTGACCTTTGTTAACAAGTGAAGCAAGTATGTAGCAGCTTTATCGTGTTTTTCATGTAACATGGCTAAGGAGCTTGTTGGAACTTGAAAGAACTTCACCAGCCACAAGATGCAACAAAAACTTGTTTTGAAAACAAGGCAATTATTGAATTAGCCAAGAACTCTTTGATGAAAGACGCAGGCACATTAATATGAAATACCCTTTCAACAGGGATTACATTTCCAAGAAGGAGATGTTTCTTGAGTTTGTGGAATCACAGGAACAAGTTGCAGATATTACTACCAAACCATCGAAGATTGATATTTTTCAAAAGTTACGGATGTCTCTTGGTGTGATGAATCAAGTTTAAGAAGGGGTGTTGAAATATCAAACTTTATTTGTGTATGAAATTTATTTTTAGTTCATTTATGTACTTTGGAAATAGGAGGAGTCCAAAATTAAATGAAGATGCATGTACATCAAATTAGATACATGATCCATCACCTATAAAAACTTATTCTAGCAATATAGTGCAAGCCAAGTTGTAAAATAGAATCATTTTTTCCTTCACGTCTCTTCGACTGAGTTTGAGAGTCTCTTATTTGTTTTGCTATCAAAATTTTACTAACATTCTCTGCCACCTGAATCAGAACCCTTCGTCTACCGAATTAAGATCTCCCAATAGTCTCAAATTCCCTAATCTTGAGATCAACAACTCAATGCAATCAAACTGCTATCGCTTTCCCTCTTCCTCCGTCGCAAACCCTGCAGAGGCTGGCAACTTTTTCTCGGCAGATAACCCACACACCACCTCATCTTTAATGTCGAGAATAACCCTTGCTTTTTCTCCATTTTCCAAAAATCAAAACCCCAATATTTTGTACCCACTATATTTTCTCTCCCCATTTTTTTGGAAAGTTGTGGTGTCAGAGGAGAAATTGGAAGCTCAGTCAACGAGGAGGTTGAAAAGAAACTCAAAAAATTTCAGTTTATGGGTCTGAAGTCATGCCAGCACTTGGGAGGGGTGAAATGCACAATCCAACATGCCAGCACTAGGGATTTAATAGACAACAATCCAACAAGTCGAAACGTTCAATAAGTCACAGCTAAAGATTAGTTGTCTAAATGAATTTTTTTGCAAAGTTTAGGCATCTACAGACGTATTCGGAGTATAGATGTATTAGGACAAAGTTAAAATACTATTGCTATACTTTTTGAAATCTAAGCCAAAAAAAAGTCTTTGATTTCTAAAAACACAACATAATATTTATTGTGTTCTTCGACATACTGAAAAAAGTACCGAGTTATCAAAACAAGAGATCAAGAAGGTTGAGAAATTAAATTTTGATTCACCAAAATATTGAGGAAAACTAGCAACATCTTCTGAAAAGCAATATCAATAACCTATATGATATGATACATGTTTGAAAGTTACTTTAAATGATACAGAAATGTTTTTCCACGAGTTACTACCAATATACAAGTCATTTAGTTTACAGCTTAGTTATACGAGAATTATAACAAAGATTGTTTACATGGTGAAATTAATGTGGAGATTGCTGTGTGATCTACAGTAATGCATGGATTGTTATACAATGAATAATATGATGATACTTATGTAGTAAAATGCCAATTAAAGAGCATTATGCCCTTTAGATGCTTCCCCGTGTATTGTTAATATGTGTATTCTTAATTCACGTTCTATCTCGTATAAAATAATACATGAACCCAACCATTATTAATAATTCAACAATTGAATTCCAGTATTAACTTACGCATAAACTTTGCGAATTTTAATACCAAAAAAAACAAATGCTATTATTGAGAGTCCCACATTGGTTGATATAGGTTATTGTCTTATAATATTTTAGGCAATACTCACCTCATGAGCTAGCACTCTGAGTTGAGTTAGGGCCAAGGTTTATTTTCTTTATGTGGAATCAGAGCCAAACTAATCCTACTCTTGGTTCTCAATGTTGGGCTCTCGGGTTATGTTGTCCAAGCTCCAAATGCCCATTCTTCAGCATGGTGAGGGGGTGTTAAGTGTTCCACATTAGTTGAGGGAAAGGATTATTGTCTCCTCGATCTTGACAGTTCTCATCTCATGGGCTAGCATTTGGTGCTTTTGTTCAGCGAATAGAAGTTATATTATTAAAGCAGGATTTTATACCAGAAACCAAGTATTGCATAAGTATTATATGTGCTTATCCTTCAAATCAAACAACACACCTAAATGAAAAAGAACATGGTTTTAACATGCAAGGTAAGGTGAGGAGTACGACCAACAAATAAAAAGTGAAACATAGGCCTTCGAGATTTGAATTTTTTTTTTACACTAACAAAAACTTAGAAAGGGGAATATAAATTTAAGATGTAACTAACATGCTATCGCAAAGAATTCAAAAAACTAAAGAGAACCAGCAACAACTAAATAAAAAGAAATTGACTACTATACTATGCCCCTCATTCTAGGTAAAACCTACTATTTAGCGCATTCCTTACAAAGACAAGATGAAAAAACCAACCAAAATCTATATAAAGCAGAATAATGGGTACTATCAGAAAGTTAGACTCACTCCATTGTGAAGGACGCCTTGGCACTGATGAAGGATCACTCTGGGATTGGGTTCCAGAAGATGATGATGCACTGGAATCTACCAATTCAAGTTTATGCTTCTCAGTGTATCTTACAAGATTATCATGTTCCAAGAGCTTGCTTCGGAGCATTGAATTTTCCTATCAGCAGATATCGACAATTAAAAGGCAATTACTGAACAAGTGAAATTTCGCCTGTTCTGCACTACTCTTATACATTAACAGGATGGTGTAGAAAGTAAACAAAATTCAACAGCCTGCTCTGCTTTCAAAAGAGATGAGACACAGACATGTCTGCTGCCAGTCTCGGACGATATACTACCTCTATCTCAAATAATTAACGAACTTCCCTAAATTATTTTACCGCTCCTTTTAATGATAACTCTCCCAGGTCGATGAAATTCGAGTGGGGATTCTCCCATATCCAGGAAATTAGATTAACTTAAACCATGCATATTTTGTATTAATTGACAATGATATGTCTATAACCCACTCCCCAACTTTTAGCACATTCCAAATATTTTTTTAAACATCTCCAACTATTTAATTTTGGTGATATTTCATGTTAGTTTCAAACAAAGCAGCTGTCAACCAAAGCAAACTGTGAAAGCAGCCAAAAACAGCACCATTCTCTTAATAAAGAAGTTTTATCACACAGGAAATATTGTTCCCTGTGATTGGTCATCCTTCCTTAACTCTATGTCTTGTTCCCTTCTTACACAATACTGAAGGGACAGGCACAATGATGGGTTTGAAATGACAGACTGTTTGACTTGATATTTTAGATGAAAGAAAACCGATTGTCATCTCCACATACTGGTTATAACTATTATTAACTAAACCATTACTACCCAAATTTACCATATATTAAGTAGAAGCCATTGAATAAAAACTAAATAAGTAAAATCAGTTCAACAGAGCCACTGCATACTCACTGGCAATGCATATAGTGTAAAAAGTGCATGCCCGAGGAAAACTGCATCCAAACTTGTTGGCCTGTTTGATAACTGCAAAGATTAGTAATAATGATGCAAAGAAAACGATTCATTTGCTTAGTTAGCTGAACTATTGTTGAATGACTAACCTGTTATCAGAGAAATAGGCTTGCTCCCCTAATCTAGTTGATAAAGCAGTAAAGGCATCATTAGCATTCCTGTAAATCTGTCCAGCAAAAGTTTTTGATCAACCACCATATTGAACAATATGTGATTAAAGTTGCAAGAAAGACCACAAACTAAGCAAAAGTGGAATCTCATCAAACTGGCTGGACTCCCTTACCATTGCAACTGAGAGACTGCATAGTTGTCTACAACAACACTACTTCAACCTCAAACTAGTTTGTGTGGGCTATATGAATTTTCTCCATAACGCTCCATTTGGGCCTATTTCATTCCAGTACTCGGAGCTCTATGAGACAATAGTTTCCTAAAGCAGAAAATCCATAGATCCGATCCCTTTCTTCGAGGATTAAATGGTAGCTCACCGTTAATTTATAGCTAGAGGTGTAAAGTTCAATGGGCACTACACTTTCTCCTTCCCCGTCTCGCCAACTCAAAACATAAGAACAATTAAAAACATAGACAAAACCCATTCCAGCAGGGATTTGGTCTCACAGTGTGAATAAGAGAATAGTGGGAGAGAAAAAACAGATACCAGTAGAAACATATTACCTCTTCCTCTCTTCTTTCAGCATTATCTTTTGTAATACCAAGAATTTGTTTCGCATCATGAACCTGCTTTAGGTACAAAATATTTCCAAGTGGCCATGGGAGATCTGAGTAATAAATTTTGCGTGCAGAACTTCCATCAGAACCCACCCATAGTTCATACATAATGGCATCTGCAAGCCATGAATCAACCATAGCCTTTGCTGATATCCATTCAGGTATACCACGGACTTGGGAGTCCAAATCAACGAAACCGTCTTCGATTAAACTGCGGATAACTCCACCCTTCTCATTGTTGTAGGCTACGTATGTACCAGATTCAACATAAGGTATTTGGTCTGGAGAAAATACAAAAAACATTGCGCGATGAGCTTATAGGAATACTCAACGTTCTGAAAGAAAAGATATGGCACGTGAATGACTCAAAATATCAAGAAACCTAACAGAACAAATGAGAAAACCGTAAAAGAACTACACAAAATATTCCCATTTGAAATCATTACTCATAATACATACATATATATATATATATATATATATATATAAAACTGAGATATTCTGGTGATTGGGTTCTACTAACAAAACTTATCAACAAGCTTTACCATACAGCTGCTACAAATTATATAGATCCCCCAAGACTGCGCTCTTTTATCTTGAAACAATCATCAATCACACACTGTATCTTCTATAGTGGACTCAACCTACTTATCAGGAAAAATTCAAGGATTCAGTCCTACCGGTCCTTTGCTTCCATGTTTCAAGTATTGGTAAATGTCTTTAACCTTTCATCACAAGCACAAAGGGACGAAATGTTCATTTTACCTCGCCAGCCAGCCAAATATTCGGGTATATCGTGGAGATTTTTCGAAAGACAAGAATCAAATAATTTTTTGTCGTGTAGTAAAATACCTCTCATCTCCCCCTCGAATAGATGTTTTTATCATTTCTAAAGAAATGTTATTATGTTGTTTTGAAGGACGCACTAATCCCTTGAATTCAGTACAACGGACACCCCCCACCCCGCCCAAAACAATGTTCTCTTTCAAGCCTTTCAACCAATCAATACGAATCCGGAGAGCCATTTTTGCTAAAACAACAAACTTCGCTTCATTTAGTTCAGTTTAGTACTAGTTTAGGTTTATTATGTAAAATAAAGTTCAACAAAAACAAAATAGAAATAAGAATAAGGAGTCTTTATGTCAGCGTCACCAAGGACCTCGTTTCAAATAAATGCGCTGGCTGGGGGCTTTACCATCCTAAATAAGTAGCTTCCAAATAAATGTGAGAATTCCAATGAATCCCTAATTGTCTTTTTTTGAAGAAATGTAAAATCATCCGCAGCTGTGAAAGAGCTTCTCTAATTCAAGATTCTCGTCAAATAGTATGTGGAATACTTTTTCTAATATCAGAGAGTATTTGAATCACTTAATACATGAAAATCTCCTATTCCAAGCTAGTAATCAACTCAAATGAAGAGTTGAGCTAGACCACAATAAATTTTACCATCTAGGAACCCCAAAAAAAACACAAGACAGATCTGAACATTTAGCAGCTCTAACTAAAACCTACGCTGACCTTACTGCCAAATTGTCCATGAATTTGATCTACTCTACTTAATTATCTAAATCCCATCGATCGGAAGATAGAAGGAATACAAAGCTCTTTTATCCAATAGCAAATATGGGACTAATTCAATCACAGTTGAGTACATTATATCAATTCTCTGAGTGTGTTCTGCTTATATCGGGTCCTTTTCATTCCTTTATTCGGGATAAGTACGGGTCCTTTGCATTCTAATACTTCAACAATTTGACTTTTAAGCATATTAGGTTATGTTAGGCGGACTCTCCAAAATGTCGCTTCACCCGTGTCAGATCCTCCCAATAAATACATTACTTTCGGAGGATCCACCACGCACCCAGCAACATTTTCAGAGAGTCCTAACAACATGTAGATATTAGGAGCTCTTAAAACCAAATAGTCTCCAACCCTCGCTTTTATCGATATACAGACATACAAGTATCAAACACAAATAAAAACTCTCTACAACAAGTAGCCATAGAGCCAACCGCCTATATGGATCCTTCAAAGGCCATTGTGTTCGTTCTTAATTAATTCCGTATTAATATAGAGAAATTGTAGGTCGTTTAAGACAGTTTCCCTCGATGTCATTTAGGTCTATCTCGAAGGAGTATGAACCCACTCTTATACCCTGATCCTACCGAAATACCTGATTTCATGTCAGTAATAGAGCTCGAATTTGTGACATGCACCCGATCCACACATCCCGCTCGACAACAAAAACTTCTTTGCCCATCAAGAAAATAATGACCATACTCAAAAAAACCAAGCCAGGCCAACTCCAGATTGCCACTTTAACTAAAACTTTGACTCATCTAAGGCAGCAAAAGTAATCAATAGTCGAACACTGCTTGAGTGAAGGAATATGAATTATCATTTATTTTTCTTAAAAAGTACATGATCATTTGGTGCAGATATTAGAGTTCTAACAATTTGAATTATTGCACCCTTTCACCAATAATATTCCACCGCATCATTAGCTAATGTAGGCACATGACCATCTAGAGCAAGAAAATGACAATAAAATTTTGACAAATTACAAAATAACATTTAAATTTTCTTAACATAAAGTAATAATTACTCCCTAGGTCCCAATTTATGCGATGCACCTTCCTTTCAAAACCATCCCAACAAGAATAATACATTTCTATTTTTTTAAATGACAGGCAGTGTCCGAACCAGCTTGTGCAACCTCACTAATTCCACAGGGTACTTATACCTTCCACTAGGGTAACTATATCCACCAAGAACTAGGAAGATGGGAAGAAATCACATATAATACCTTTCTATATTTAGAAATAATTAATTTTAAACTTCACATTTTCCTAGAGATAATTTATAGTTACACAAATATCTATATCTTATTTTATACCACAAGTTTTAAAGGTCTTTTTTTTCTTTCTTAAACTCCATGGCTAATCAAAGTGCATCACCTAAAATGGGACAAAGGTAGTACCAAAAACTAACAAAATAGCCAAAATAAAAACATACTAAAATAGAACTTTGATAATTAAGAAGAAAGGGGAAAAAAGAAGTACCAGAATCAGGGTTAATGAGATTGAAAGCCAAATCAAATGGGGTTTTGGAGAATTTAAGGTAAAGATAAACGGGCAAACAATTGGGGCAAGAAGTGGGTAGTCCGAAACAAGATTTTCGGGTCACCAGTGTCAGCTTCTCTCTCTCTTTTGCTTCTTCCATTATCAAATTATGAAAAATGAAATTGAAATTGGTGCGAACAAAAAACCTAGTTGGGTAGGGCTTAACTGCTGGAGAAAATTTAGGGCGGCGTTTTGGGAAATTAGGGACTGAAATAAAGACTTTCGGGAATAGAAGGCCTATGGTAGCATTTTGCGATCATAAATCTCTCGTTTTATAATTTACGTGGCAAATTGTTTTTGGAGGCAAATTGTTTTGTTTTCTTTTTTTTTGGTTGAAACACAAAAATTTTATTTAAGAATTAAGGAATATTACATAAGTCACTCTCAGCCATCTCATTGGGTTCGAAATTGTCGAGTGTAGCAAACATAGTAGAACTATTAGTTGCATTAATATTTCTCATACTAACTAGAATATTACAAGTTCCTTCCGATATTAATCTAGTGTAAGTTCTTCCTTCAGCATCGTAACTGCTGCTTGCAAAAATGGAGTTGGTGCCTAAAGGATGATTGTTTTATTCATAGTACTAAGCTTGGTACTTTCTTTTGCCAAAAGGTGAGCCACAGGGTTTGCTTCTATGAAGTTATGCCTGAGTATTGTGTCCCCAATTAAGCCATTGACTACCTGCAAGAGGAAATGACGTGTTTATAGATTTGATGATCAGTGTTAAGTAGGTTAATTAACTCTGTTGAGTCAGTTTCAATCTCCAGGGGCTGAAGTTTGAATTGAGTTGCAATCTTGAGGCCTATTTCTAAAACAGTGAATTCAGCTTGCATATTGCTAACCACATATGAGCATTTTTGGATACCTAGTATCCAATGACATCACTATTTCTAATGATTCCTCCAATGCCACCAATATGTCGGTTACCTTTAAAGGCACCATCACAATTGAGCTTAAATGAGCCCCTGCTAGATTTTTGCCACTTTATAGAAATATTTTTGAAATTTAAGTTAGGATGATAGGTGCCAGTGAGGTATTTGAATTCGGCAGCTCTATTGAGAGTTTGGGAGTGAAAGGCACCCTTTGATTCATTATTAAAATTGTTGTTAGTACTATTTAGCCAGAGGTGCCATAGACCATAGGGATATATATCATCCATTTTAATGAATGAAAGGGTTTAGTAGGTTTTGCGAGCCTAAAGGAGTCTAGCCAGTGCATATTATTAGGAGTGTGAAGAGTGATACCAAAGTTTGTCCAAAAATTGATTGCTATGGCGCATGTTTGGAAAATATGGATGAGATTTTTCTCCTCTTTTTTGCAAACTGGACATTGAACATCAATATTAAGACCTATGTGGTGAAGATATGACCTAGAGGGTAGTTTATTATGGTAACAAAGCCATAGGAAATAAATGATCTTCCTAGGTGTCTTTAGTTTATAAATCCAGGAAAAATTAAGGGAAGGTTCTTTCTTTGGAATGATTTGCTCAATGGTAGTTTTTAGGGTAAAAATGCCATTAGTTGTAGGGAACCAGTAGGGGATATCAATGGTGTCGTTTGAGTTGGTGATATGGATACTTTGAATGGAATCTTTGATATTGCTAGGGAGGTAGAAAGAAAGGTTTGCAAAATTCCAGGTGTTGTTTGAGAGGATGTCCTTAACAAGAGAGGTCTCTTCATTGGAGTTTAGAGGACCCTGAATGAGAGTTCTTAATGGGGGAGGTTTGGGATCTATCTGTCATGCCATATCACACGATCACCTTTACTTATATTCCATGCAAGCCCCTTTGTGCATGATATTCACCCATGAACAATATTTTTCCATATAAAAGAGGAGTGTTTGGTGGAGTTGATAGAGGAATATTTGTTAATAAGCATATTAGCCCAGGGGGGCATAGAATTATTATAGAGATGTCAGGTGAGGCTAGCCAAACATTAAAAAGTATTTTTTGTTATGAATAGTTTATAGTAGGGGTATACAAATCGAACCGGAAAATCACACCAAACTGAAAAGTCAAACCAAATCGATTAAAAAACTCACTTAGGTTTGGTTTGGTGTTGAGTAAAAAAAAATCTGAACCAAACCGATATATAGATATATAACTTTTATATATATACTTTTAAGACTTTTCATAGAATTTTATTTTAAAAAATGGCTAGAAATATTTGTGATTCTCTTATGAGATATAATAATGAGTTAAATACGAAGTGCTCTATTTTTATTAACTTTTAAATAATGGGTTGCATGATCACTTTCTTATCAAGTGTTAGTGAAATGTGTCAATCTCTTTGTTCTTCCATATCCATATGTAAAGATCTATTAAATTCTTATATCTTTTTCGAATTTGAAGTGGTATTTCGATAATTTAAAATTAAATAGAACATATCATTATATAGGCATCATATTGATTTTTATGTTTAATTATTAAATTAAGTTAACTTTGAAAGTGTACATCAACAAAAAGTTATTGTCAGACGACTAAAAATAACTATCATATGTAACTAAGAAAATTCTCCTATAAAATTTTATTAATAGATCATATGTTTGTTAATTTTTACTAAACATATATTTATTTATAAAATATTTAACAAAGTAAGATTGAAATAATATATATTCATGTAACAAAAAAAAATCCAAAAAACCAGAAAAAACTCTACAAGACTGAACCAATCCAAACCAATATAGTTGTTTTGGTTTGATTTTGATAAAAATCGAACCAACCTGGTCCATGTATACCCCTAGTTTATAGATATGGATGCACATATGTGTGAATAGCTTATGGATGGACTCTCATACTTTATGTTCATTCTATGCACTACTTTGCAATAGTAAATCTTCAAATGTTATGCCTGTAAAAGGCTGTGTAAATGACAATGAAAGAAGACACAAGAGAAGAGAAATATTCCTTCTTTGTATCTCTGTTTCTTGTATAAGTTTTACTCAATTACTTTTATTTTATAATACGTTATCAGCACGAAGCTCTAATTTCGATCTTATCCCCGCTAAGTTGAGTCATATTTTGTTAAGGTATGTATCATTATATTAATTTTGTTTACGGCAGTATATATCATATGTAGATTACTTATGCTCTTGGGCATCTTAAATAATTTAAGTACGTTGCAGTAATAAAATAATTATTTTCTTCAGTGCTCAACTATTAGATGACCTCTAAGTCATCAAACTAGCTACCCCTAATGACACTACTTATAATATTCATGGACTTCCTGGATCAAAACATGTCTTCAAGGCATTTTGAAGAACTGTAAGAAACGAAGTGACAAGTAATACCTTTATATCGATTTTATTACTTTATATTTATTGTCTTATAACATATAAATGGTATTGGTCATGTTCACTTCTATTTATCATATATATCACAATTATAAAGTGAAATAAAACAACATGTTATTTTCACTTTATGGCCAGAATGAAATGAAACAGTAGGTTGTTTACATGATATAGCTTATTTTCGTTTCTTTTCCCATTAATCGTTTTGTTTCATTAATTGTTTATTAACATAATTATTTCTCTAACTTATTTATCTTTTACGACAGTTTTCACTATGTAAACTTAAATTTGTGGCACTTGACATCACCGGGAAGAATTATTCATCATGGGTCCTTGATGCTGAAATTCACCTTGACACTAAAAGTCTCGAAAATACTATTATACAATAAAATGAAGTACCAAATCAAGATAAAGCGAGGGCCATGATTTTCCTTCGTCATTATCTACATGAAGGGTTGAAAACTGAATATTTTACCGTAAAAGATCCACTTGAATTATGAATTAATTTGAAGGTTCGATATATCATCTAAAACTTACGGTATTACTAAAAGCTCTGTATGAGTAGATACATTTATGGTTGCAAGACTTTAAAACCTTAAGTGAGTATAATTCTGCTATTTTCAAAGTAAGTTCTCTGTTAACATTATGTGAAGACACTATCCCAAATGAGGACTAATTGGAAAAAATATTTTTCATTTTTCACGCTTCAAATGTAGTGCTACAAAAATAATATTGTGAAAGGGATTTTAAGAAATATTCGGAGTTAATCACATGCCTACTTGTAACAGAACAAAATAATATTCGATTAACGAAAAATCATGAAGCCCGTCCCACTGGGTCCGCTCCATTCCCATAAGTGAATGTTGTAGTGGCATATGTAATCCTAAAGAAAATAAAATAATTGTCGTGGTTGTGGACATGGTCGTAGACGTGGATGTGGCAGGGGACGAAATAATTATCGACGTCATGGTGGAAATAAACAGGAGAATAATAAGGATTTTCAAATTAATCATTCAAAAGGTAAAATTAATGTGTGTCATCGGTGTGGTATGAAAGGTCATTAGACACATATTTGTCATACGCCGGATCATTTTTGTCAAACTTGATCTCATTTTGTCAAAAATTATCAAGCCTCCTTCAGAAAGAAAGAAAATAGTGGAGGCACACTTGACCTTTCAAAATAATGATGATGAATGAAGCAGGTCCCTCATACAAATATGATTCTGAGGCACATATTGCATATAAAGATGATGATTTTGGAAGCCTTGCAAATATTACTCATTTAGAAGTAGGAGACTTCTTTGAGGATATTGACTGAAGAACTAATCATCTTACTGGGAAATGAAGCTATAATAAATGTTGTTATTTTTCATTTTATGTTCGCAACTAGTTTATTTTTCTTGATTGTGCTTTCCTAATGCATCATGTGTTGCTAGTTTCTACACTCCTAATGTATTTCTTAATGTTCTTTTTCTGCTAGTATTTCATATTTCTTATGATGTACTTTTTGCTTCTTTTTTATTTGAAAAATATGAAAATTCTCCAGTCTTCAGTTGGACTCAAGATTGATAAAGATGATATATGTCTTCTGGATAGTGTTACAACACACACTATTTTAAGAGATAAGATATATTTTTCTTATTTGGTAATAAAAGAAGACAATGTTAATACAATATCCGGTAGTACAAGATTAATTGAAGGTTCTGAAAGAGCCAATATATTACTACCAGGAGGAACGAATTTGGCTATTGATGAAGCACTATATTGTAGTAAATCTCAAAAAAACTTATTGAGTTTCAAAGATATTCGCCAAAATGGCTACCATATTGAGACTACAAATGATAAAAAGATTGAATATCTTTATATTAATACAATAATGTCTGGTAAGAAATATGTACTTGAAATGTTACATGCTCTTTCCTCCGGCTTATACTACACAAGTATTAGCAGAATTGAAACATATGCCATAGTAAACGAGAAGTTTACAGATCAATTTATTATTTGCATGACCGGTTGGGCCATCCTGGTTCTACTATAATGCATAAATAATTGAGAATTCACATGGACATTCAATGAAGAACCATAAGATTCTTCAATTTAAGGAATTATCTTGTGTTGCATGGTCTCAAGGCAAATTAGTTATTAGACCATCAACTATTAAAGTTAGGATGGAATCCCCTGCATTTCTGGAACGTATACAGGATGATATATATGTGGGCCCATTCACCCTTCATGTGGACCATTCAGATATCATATGATTTTGGTAGATGCATCTCCAAGAGGGTCACATGTGTGCTTACTATCAACTCACAATATGTCATTTGCAAGGTTGTTGGCTCAAATAATAAAGCTAAGAGCACAATTTCCAGATTAAGCAATTAAAACAATTCGTCTTGATAATGCTGGTGAATTTACATCCCAAACCTTTAATGACTATTATATATCAACTGAAATAACAATTGAGCATTCGGTTGCTCCAACTCATACACACAATAGTCTAGCGGAATCATTGATCAAACGCCTCCAAATTAATTGCTAAGCCAATGCTTATGAGAACAAAACTTCCTATTTCAGTATGGGGTCATGATATTTTGCATGCAACAACACTTGTGCGGATAAGGCCTACAAGTTATCATAAAGTCTTCCCGTTGCAATTGGCTTTTGGTCAAGAGTCAAATATTTCACATCTTAAAATTTTTGAGTGTGAGATATATGTTTCAATTTCTCCACCATAATGCATAAAGATGGGTCTCCAAAGAAGTTTGGGGATATATGTTAGATATGAATCTCCTTTTATTACAAAATATCTAGAGCCTGTGATTGGAGATTTATTTACGGTTCTGATTGACATTTTGATGAATCATTATACCCAATATTAGAGGGAGAAAATAAGCAGATGAAAAATGAGATAGATTGGAATGAATTATCACTATCTCATTTAGAACCTCGAACAAATCAATGTGAACAAGAGGTTCAAAAGATAATTCATTTGTAAAATATTATAAATCAGTTGTCAGATGCATTAACTGGTGTACCAAGGGTGACTAAGTCACATATTCCAGCTACTAATGTTCCAATACGAGTTTATATCCCCGCATGAAAGCAAATGAGTCTAACACACTCTTGAAACGTGGTAGACCAATCGGTTCTAAAGATAAAATCCTCGGAAAAAAGGAGCAAATGATCAAAGTGATCATAACACAGAGGTACTGTCTTAAGAAGATCCCGAAGACATAACAAACGATAAGACCTCAGGGGAGGTCCAGGTACCTGAAAATAACAAGAACGAGTAAATCTCGATAAGTCAGGTCTCAACAGGAAAAGATTGAAACAAAAATAATTTTGTTATCGATAACGTTTTGCTTATAATGTTACTATTGAAATAATTCAACAAGATGAGGATCTTGAACCAAAATCTGTCGATGAATATAGACAGAGAAATGATTGGCCAAAAGGGAAAGACGCTATCCAGGCAGAATTAACTTCACTTGGAAAACGTGAAGTCTTCGGACTTATAGTTCGAACACCTGAAGGTATAAAGCCAATATGGTACGAATGGATTTTTGTGTGAAAATAAAATGATAAAACTGAAGTCGTTAGATATAAAACATGACTTGTGGCACAAAGATTTTTGCAAAGACCTGACATTGATTATATGAAGACATATTCTCATGTGGTGGATGTTATCACATTCAGGTATCTTATAGATTTTGCAATGCATGAAAAACTTGATATGTGTCTAATGGATATTATCACAACCTATTTGTATGGCTCATTAGACAATGAATTTTTTATGAAAATTCTTGAAGGATTTAAAGTGCCCGGAGCATATAAAAGTTTTCGAGAACTTTTTCAAAATAAAACTTTATAAATCCTTATACCGATTGAAATAATCAAGGAGCATGTGGTATAATCGCCTGAGTGAGTACCTGTTGAAAAAATGGTACAAGAATGGTCCAATTTGTCCTTATATCTTTATAAAAAAAAGGTTTCGATCTGAATTTGTTATAATCGTTATGTATGTTTAGACTGTTGCGAAACTTCCAAAAGCAGTAGACTGTTTAGAAATTGAGTATATGTAAGATGAAATTTTTGTCCTCAATCAACATACACTGAAAAGATCGTAAAGTGATTCAATATGGATAAAGCACATCCATTGAGTAGCCTGATGGTTGTAAGATCACTTGATATAAATAACGATTCATTCCGACATTATGAAAATAATGAAGAGCTTATTGGTGGTGAAATACCATATCTTAGTGCAATTTGGGCGTTAATGTATCTTGCCAACAATTATTGACCAAATAATAACTTTCTCAGTAAGCTTGTTACCAAGATTTAGTTCTTCACCAACACAAAGACATTTGAATAGTATTAAGCATACATTCAGATACTTGCGAGGACCATTGGTATGTGTTTATTCTATTCAAATGAATCCAAGTCAACATTAGTTGGTTATGCAGATGCAGGATATATATCTGATCCACATAAAACTCGATCTCAGAAAGGCTACTTATTTTCATGTGGAGGTACAACCATATCATGGCGTTCAACGAAACAGACCATGATTTCTACTTCTTCAAATCATAAAGATAATAGCCATTCATGAAGCAAGTCGAGAATGCGTTTGGTTGAGGTAAATAACTCAACACATTTAAAGAACATGTGGTCTTTCTTTGAAAGGAAATATTCCAACAACATTGTATGAAGACAATGTTGTATGTATAGCTCAACTGAAAGGAGGATATATTAAAGGAGACAGAACAAAACATATTGCACTAAAATTCTTCTTCACTTATGATCTTCAAAAGAACAGTGAAATAGATGTTCAACAAGTTTGCTCAAGTGATAATTTGGCAGATCTGTTCACTAAGGCATTACCAACCTCAACATTTGAGAAGTTGATATACAAGATTGGAATGCATCGTCTTTGAGACATTAAGTGATATTTTCATCAGGGGAGTAACTATGCGCTGCGCTCTTTTTTTCTTAACCAATGTTTTGTCCCACTGAATTTTCCAGGTAAGGTTTTTAATGAGGCAACAAACTATGCATATTATAAATGACTATGTACTTCCTAATGTTTCTTTTATAGTAGTGGGTATAAAATTCGAAAAATCAAATTTTGAACCAGACCGAATTAATTCAGTATTTCGGTACAATTCGATAACAAGTTTTTTGGTTATTCGGTATTTCACTACGGTCCTCAGTGTTGAGGTTTCAATATTGAGATATACCGAAATACCGAATTATTACTTGAGTTGAACTACCACTATAATTTTTTTTTTGCATGTGTAGCATTTTAACATTTACCGGGTACTTGGTTATGAGTTTTTATTGCAAATATAGTACTATTTCAGTAACTTCCATAATTATTTTGGAGTAGTCCATCAATGATATGCAATTGAAGATGTATATTACTCTTGGTCTGATATGTGTATGGTTTCTTGGTCCGTTTTAGGTGTTCTCGGTGGTGTCACCATAGAGTACCTCCACTGAAGAAATACAGACATTCATTCATCTAGTCCATATATTATCACTAGAGAATCATTTACAAACGTGAATAGATGAATGTTTGTGATCCCCTTCCTAATTCCTCCACCTCCCGCCTGCTAGCTTACCAGTGTTAGTACATCCTGACTGTCCGCTCTCCATTTATATCATCTGTTCATGTTTGTAAACGATTTCCTTTTAAAAGACACGATTATGTTAATGTATCAAGCCAAAATTGTACAGATTCCGCTGTAGGCATATAAATTTTATTGGAATTAAATTTATAAAATATTTTGGACTATTTTTTAAATTCAAGACATATTAGTTCAAATAAATTTATTGGGCTAATATAATTGAATTAGTTATATAAGTCCAACATATATGGATTAAATAAATAAGTTTTAATCCATTGTGCTAGCCCATTTAATTGGGCTAAAGTGATTAGCCCATTTCATTAAGCCCAAAATGTCATTTTCCTAGAGGCCCATTTTGGTGCCACGTGTCAAATGACGTGGCATACCAAGTCAAACACAAGATCCAATAGGATCGTGCCACATGTCAAAATGACAAGGCATGCTAAGTCATATTAAAAGGCCAATGAAACCACGCCACGTGTGCGAGTGACATGTGCTGGCCAATCAAATACGGCCATGTCACACTTCAATTTTATTGGTCGGAAAGAGTTTGTTCTTATCATAACTCTTCCCTCCCACAACTATAAATAGGGGTCTTCATAACCCAGAAAAGACAACTGAAGATATAACAAGAAGTAAGAGATAACTCGTGGATCAAACGCCGCAAATTTCTCTACAAGTTTCAAGCTTCAAGCAATCAAGTTCAAGTTCAAGAAATCAAGTTCAAGCTCAAGAACGAAGAACAATTCAAATATTCAAGATCAAGAACGAAGTCAAATAAAGTACAAGGCGTTCAAGATCAAGGCTACTTGCTCGTGATACAATTCGTGGCAACAATCAAAGTGTTCGCGACGGATAAATCAAAATTCAAATTCAAGATCAAGCTCAAAGGCCCTTGAATTTATACTAAAAAGTAGAATCAGAGGATTCATAGAGATTGTACACTCATATTGTTTGAAATAAAATACTACGATTGTTACAATATTTTCGGTCTTGATTTTATTTTCTCAACGCAATTTATTGTCTACATCCTCATCGAGCCAAAATAAGAAATAGTGAATCGTACCGAACTACTTTGGTACGGTATTTGGTATACACAATTGATAAATCGAATACTGAAATACCGAACTGAAGTACCGAATGTCCACCCCTATTTTCATAGTAAGTTCTTAATGATGCATATTATTGGAGGAGTGTTATGAATAATTTATAGATATGAATGTCCATATGTGTGAATAGCTTATGGATGAACTTTATGTCCATCCTATGCACTATTTTACGATAGTAAGTTTTTAAATATTATGTTTATAAAAGGATGTGTGAAATGAAAATGAAAGAAGACACAAGAAGAAGTGAAAAGCTCCTTCTTTCTATCTCTATTTCTTGTATAAGTTTTACTCAATTACTTTTATTTTATAATATTTTTCAGAAAAAATTCTCAAAAAATTATTTTCTAAAGCTGTTTTTTCTTGCCAAACACACTAGATTCCTTAGTTGAGAAAATTAGAATTTTTTTTTTTTAATGCAAATTACTATTGGCTCGGTCCCTACGTTTCCTAAAAGTTGTCATAACACAAGAATCTTTTGATTGAACACAACATATATATTAGTTTTTCCAAATTTTGAACTAATTATGAAACCTTCAAACAAATCTTCTTCTTTTTACTAGAAAAGAACTGCCGAGGGAAATACAAATATGTTGTTAAACTAAACCTTGTTTATTGGTAGAACCTTTTTGTAATAAAAAAAGATTTTCTAATAAAATTTTATCACTACATTATGTATAACATAATTTCGGGGCAATTGCATCTATACCCACTTTTTGGGTCACATTTTAACTTATATCCGTTTTGTAAAAAAAATTATAAGCGTACCCGATTTTCGCGTAACTTCAGGCATACGAGCCTGAAGTAGCAAAATTTTTTGCCTGAAGTGGAGCAAAACTTCAGATTTTTTTGCATGAAGTTCGGCCTGACTTGCAAATGCAATCACGCAAACTTTAGTTCATAGTGCAAATGGCAAACTTCAGTTTAATAAAACAACAATATGTCTTGGATGAAGTTTTTGTTTGTAATTGTTGAACTTCAGCATTCTAGTAACTGAAGCTTTGTTTGTAATTGCTGAACTTCAGCATTCTAGTAGCTGAAGCTTTATTCTGTATTTGCTAAACTTCAGCATATTTTAGCTGAAACTTTGTTCTGTTTGTGATAAACTTCAGGGCCAAAGTTTGTTTTGTGTTTGCTGAACTTCAGCATTCTAGGAACTGAAGTTTTTGTTTATATTTGCTGCACTTTAGCATTCTTAGAGCTGAAGTTCTAAAACAACAATGAATTTAAAATAGAGCATGATTAGCAGCGATTGATGCTGTTCATTTCAAAGATTGAAGAATGAAAAATATGTTCGACATGAAAACAAGTTACTACAGATAAATTAGAACCAAAAATCAATGTGCCTGTAAAGTTAAAATATCTAAGAGGTTAATTATTGTGAATAAGACCAAACTGAACATAATGGGACAAACAGATATATATGAATCATCAGGCTAGAACGCATAACAATATCTCAATCTTCAGCATTTCAGAAAACGAAGGAGGAGCTTAAGTTGTTTAAACAGTGGGTACAAATTAAAACTTTTTATAAAAAAATAGTATATAGGTAAAATGGGGACGACCGTACAATTTTTACCATAATTTCACTAACACACTGGCAAAAGAATATATTAAACTTGCTAATGCATGAAAACCCCTTTAGTTATCAAGATTTAATAGACTTTTCATCTGATTTTACAAATATTAGAGACCTTCCCTCTTCAACATAGGAGTTGACAATGTATAAATTGTTGGCCTACTGGAATACAATTCTTTTTAACGTGTAATTCGAGGGAAATCTTGCCTAATTGGTTTTCCATGACAAAGTAAATATTAACGTAACAATATTCTTCTTTCTTTCCAAATTCAAATACAATAGGATGGGCATCTTTCTATTTTGCAATTATACCTGTTATTTACTGTTTAGTTTAATTATTCTTTTTTCCCTTATAAATAAGAAAGGGAGAAAATATGCGATTCGAATCCATATTCTTCTATTTTCCTCTTGTGCGCTTTCTTGTTTATGTCAACAGTGGTGGACCCAGAATTTTGTGCAAGCGTGTTCAATTTTAGAAGTACATAACTTTAGTCGTAATATAGTAGTTGTCAAGTGGATTCAAGTAAAATATTTATACAAAATTTACACTACTTTAACAGTAATTTATACATATACACAATATTATTTTTTGGTGAAGCGAGTTCAGCTGAACCGCTGAACCCGCTTGGCACCTCGTGCATCCGCCACTGTATGTGAGTGCCTAACAAAACAGTTAAAAAATCTGCACGGGGTTCTTTACCAAGAATATCGCCTTCTCATGTCTATCTTTCGTTCACCAATTAAGCTTTCGTTCACAAGATTAAAAGAAGTTCTACAATAAACATTTTGCCTAATAAAACTAAGACACATTTGAATAAAATAGAGGGATAAATGTTACTCATTAGAACGAGAAGATTCCACTATATCATTAGATCACTAAATTCAACATTCTTCATATCAAGGGTGGTCTGCATAATCAAACATTAGAGTAAAGGGGAAATTCCATATATTTCTGAAATAAAAATGTTAATTACATTCACTAAACCAACCCTAATTCAAAGAATGTCAAACATAGCTTGTCTTCAAAGCTTTATACAATTCCTACTAGATTTGAACCTATCAAACTTTGGTTGAGAATCATTCGTGTTCGAACCTTACTCATGTTGCCCTATAATCGTGGCAATGGAAATCATGACGGGAAATGATGATTTCATCAAATATTCACACTTGACTAAGTAATTTAGTTTTAAGTCACCTATGAAATTGCAATTACACATTAACTAACCATGATTAAATAAAAAAAGTGTGATTAAAACCTTTATTTTTTTGTTTCTACTCTTAGAGACAAGCTAAAGTTCACTCTTTTATCAAATGAAAGCAAAGTGAGTCAAAGAACCATAGAACACAATGTCATTAGATTCCTAAACAGCAACTGATAAATCCAATGCTTATCAAAAATTTAGGGCCAACATAGTGACACTAACAAAAGATGCATAGCAACTGAAAAATGTACTACTATATAATGCCAATCTAGTCAAAGAGTGAGAATCCCAAGTCATCATCATCACTCTCTTCTTTCTCTTCCTTCTTCTCCTCAGCTGCAGGTGCTTCTGCAGCTGCTGCACCACCAGAAGGAGCCGCTGCTGCTGCAGCACCGCCTCCGATGAAGCCGCCCCCACCACCACCACCAATGATCACCTGCATAATATGCAAGACATGAGGATAACATAAATAAAGGAACTGCTCCTAGAGATATCAACAATGATAATGTTTGACAGTATTATGACACATCACAAAAGACATCAAATAATCAAATCAAATCAATTAACCCATGTTTGTTAGCTATAAGAAATCTCTATATAGGCTCAGCTCAAATCATTTCAAAATAAAGACTGTAATTACAAAACTGAAATAGAAAACTGGAAAAACAAACAAAGAGGTTGCTTGTGATAGAACACTACTTGGAAAAGAAAGAGAAATGGAAATTAAAAAGGGTGGAGGGGGGATCTCAGACATCCAAGGAAGGATAAAAGCAGCAGCATCTCTCAAGCCTGGCGAAGGCGAAAGATTTAGTCGGCCACTGCGAATGTTTTGAGAAACAAGCCTTCAAATGTATCATCAAGGATCCCCCACTGATGCACTAAACCAAAAATATAAAGCACTTATACAATTAACAAAAGTACCAAAAGTAGTAACTAACTAAGTCAAGAACGGCATCAATGAACAAACTAGAGTAACTAATTATGCCAAAAATGGCATCAAACAACCAAACAGATCATCACCAGTTTAGTTCCTTTTATGTTTAAGGGTTTGAAAGCAAGCTATTTTCACAATTGCAACTAAAAAGGAAGAGGATGCTTGTGATAGAACACAACGTGGAAAAGAAAGAGATTTGGAATTGAAGTAGGTGGGGAATCTCAAACATCCAAGGAATGATAAAAGCAGCATTATCTCTCAAGCCCGGCGAAGGCGAAAGATTTAGTCGGCCACTGCGAATGTTTTGAGAAACAAGCCTTCAGTTGCATCATCACAGAGCCCCCACAAAAACACTCAACCAGAAACATAAAGCACCGATTTATGCCCAGCATTACATCAATCAACAAACTTTTTGACCAATGAGTTATAATACCTCAAAGATATCAAATTTCAGTAGATTCTTGTTTAAGGGGGTTAAAAGCAAAATCTATTTTCACAATTACAAGCACAAAAATAGCAACAAGTATCATCTCTAATACAGGAAAATAACCAAATATCGATTACAAGTTTCCTTTTCTTTTCATACAAGTTTTGTTCTTCAACTAATCAAAAAGGTGAAACTCTTTACTAGTAGCATAAAAACTGCACGAGAACCAGAAAGACAATCTATACACTACTGAATTCTTGAGCTAAATCAGACAGAAAAACAAGCATAGTCCCATTCAGAATTCCTCATACAATTCAACTCCACTTGTTCTAACTCCGATCTGCAGTGGCACACAGTTCATAACTATATGGACAATACCAGGCTCTTGACTGCCACAGGTTTCAAAAACCCCGTGCTTATCTTCTAAACTAAAGCCCTGGGGCCTGTTCTACAAATTTTCGCTCATATGACAATTTTTAAGAATTCAATTCATTTAGTAATAAAAATTTTAACTTTTTCCCATTGGACTACCTTTTCAACCATTACTTATATGTTCACTCACTACATATATACACACACACACACATACACATTGATAAGATATGGACATTGGATCTAACTCAACCCCAAAAGCTAGCTCATGAGTTGAGGATTGCCCAAGCCATATAAGGAGACCAAGTCACACATCCCCTCAACGCATATACATACACACACATACACATACATACACACCTATATCAGATTAACATATTTTAACACTAGGGACCAGAATATACATTATTTTCAATAAATCAAATTTATCATAATATTCCGACACCCTAAAATACGCGTGATTCAAGTCAAAATTGCACAGATAATTTTAGAACAAAAAGGAATACAAATAAAACAAAACTTTAGAACAAAAAGGAATACAAACAAAAAAAAACCAAGATCCAAAACGATTCATCAAAGCAAAAAGCAAAAAGAGACCCATTAAAATACTTTAAACGAAAAGGGTTAGGAAAGGAAAATACCTGAAAGACAGCAGAGGAAGGAGTAACGTAGGAGAAAGAGGACTGAACACCACCAGAAGAGTCAGTTGAAAGAGCAGCCTGAACAAGCTTGCGCTGAAGATCATAGGTGCAAGAAGCAGAAGCTTCTAGATCACCCTTCAGTTGCTTAGCACTCCATTCATCTCCTGACCCTTTGCAAACGAATGTGAAAACTCCCATTTTTTTTCTCTCTTTCTTTGTTTCTCTCACTCACTGATACGGAGGCGTTAGGAATTGTGTGTAAATGGGGGGTTTTTGTAGGAGGAGAAACCCTAGGAATGTTTACGTACCGTTTAAAAAGACTAATATACCCTCTTCTTGGGCAAATCTATATATTTACGATTTTGTCCTCAACAATTTTCTTTGAATGTTATTTCAAGGGTATGTATGTTTATTTTTTTATGTGAATCACTAATTTGTCGCTCCAAACTATAAATATTTACCAAACCTAACGAAGGCGAGTATTTGATCAGTATTAAAGTTATTTTCGTGTGATTTATTGGTCATGAGTTCGAATTGTAGAAATAATCATTAATATTTGTATTATGATAAGTTTTCCTCGAACCTTACGTGAATACGAGATACTTTGTGTACCAGATTGTTTTTTTTTTACCAAATAAATTATTTGATTATGTAAATAACTTTTACACTATCAATATGCTTAAATTCTTAAAATATTAGAAATCCAAATATACAAATTAAGGGCAAAAAAGAGAATCGTCATTGAAGATTGCAATTAAGTGATTGAGAGTATTTGATACTGGTGGAATTTCACTAGAGAACTCTTGTTCTTTATGTATTTGATTGATAGTTATTAAGTTATTAGACGATAAATTATAAATTATAGGACTTTTTTAACCCATATTCAAGGGGGTGCGGAACGAGTAGGTTATATTTGGACAAATAGAATTAAAATAAGTTCAAAAAAAAACATAGAACGGATCTATGTATAACGCCATAGTATGTGGCGTTATACCTATTTTCTAGGTAAAGCGCCTTGTACTATAGCGTTATACACAATGAATTTGTCTGACACATGTATAACGCCATAGTATCTGGCGTTATACCTATTTTTCTGTATAGCGCCGTGTACTGTGGCGTTATACCTGCTTCCTGGGCCCACCAATAATTCAAAAAGCGTATAGTGCTTACTACATTGGCGCTATACAATTAAAAAAAAAAAAACTCCGGCCAGGCATTCTATATAAAGTGGTTAGAATTGCATTTCATTCAATCACAAAGTATTTTCAACTCTTGATCAAACGTTTATTGTTGTTAAAATTCTCAAGCATCTTTTCATTATGTCTGAAGAGCGTAGAATACNGGGGGGGGGTGAGGTTGTGATGGAGAATAACTCTGTGGGCTACATTTTACCTGCTCAGTGTCATATTAAATTTCCACTAACCATGGAGTATGATAAATTGATATCGTTGTTATGCGAAAAAATGGGTGTGAGCAAACGTTCAGTATTACTTAAAGTAACCGGACGATATCCGTATTCCGTCACTCCGCAAGGGGTTGCTTTTTACTCGGAGTTTAACATCGACGATGATGAAACTTTGAGTGATTTTCTGAGGACTCCGGATGAATGTCGGGAATTTCTTTTAATCACAATGTTGGAGATGTACGTGAAGGTTGTAGACGTTCCAAAAAACGAGGTTGTGCGTAGTAGAGATACCCCCCAGTCATCGGGTGGTTATTCTGGAGCAGTTTTTGCCGGACAGGTTCCGGATGAAAGACTTTTCTTTGATTTAAACTTATCACCGCCGGGGAATGAGGAGGGAGAAAATAATTTCTATCCTTCTTTCCAACATTCACAAGACGAGTGGTAAATTTATGCTATGTTTTCTGTTAATTATGTATATTTTTAGTGTATTGGATTTGTATTAACGCTTATATATTGAATAGGGGGTACCGGCCGGATATGAATTTTACAAGTAGTCATCACCCAATTGAAAACGTCCATCATGGAGTTTCATCACATTACGACTTGTAAGTCAAGTTATATAGCTATATGAAAAGTATTTATTAAATTCAGTAGCTTATATTTTTTTTGGTTGTGTAGTGCAAACGAGCAAGTTGAACCACCCGTACTCACTCAATTGCCCGAAAATGACGTATTACATCGGGATCTGGCTGATGCACAGAGTGTGGAACATAATAGTGATTACGACAACAATGCCGATGAATCCGGAGATGAGACACCCTTTCCTCGTGAAGATGGTGATGATGAGGATGAGGGGGAAGGACCAGATTTGCAGAGACCCCCACCTAGACGAAGAATGTACGAGCCCGAGGTGCCGTTTCATTCAAGGGAGATTCCTTACATTGATAAGTTGCCAAGCGTGCGGGATATGGAAGCTCTCACAAGGGATTTTGATGAAATTCGGGCAGCAATGTGGGATGAGTCTAGACCAACGGTGCTTGCAAAGGGGATGCTTTTCCCCGATAAAGCGCGCGTAAGCAGGGCTTGTAAAATGAACAACGTAAAAGAGTGTCGTGAGATGCAGGTAATGGAGTCAAGTCCGGATGTATACAAGGTTGTTTGCCGCAGGTGGTTTTGGCCATGTCCTTGGCTGTTGCGTGCGTCCAAGAAGAAGACAGGTATGTGGAAAGTGGG